>MU772220.1:125049-164486 GCA_026770625.1 Nicotiana glauca
ATTGTGGTAGGTCCTGTCTAGCCTCGTCACTACTTCGCCGGGGTTAGGCCAGGCACTTACCAGCACATGGGGTCGGTTGTGCTGATGCTACACTTCTGTGCCTTTTTGTGCACAGATCAGGAGGCAGCTTACGGACCGCAGCAGCAGTTCTAGACCGGGAGCCGACCTTCAGTCCAGAGACTCTCAGGTAGCTTAGCTTACGGACTGATGTTTTTAGTACTCCTTAGTAGTCCGTGAGTAGTGACACCAGAAACTGGGTAGAGGTGTATTTTAAAACTTTCGCATTTTTATATCGTTTTTGTTAAAACTAAAGTCTTCCGCACTTATTTAATTATTGTTAGAATAATATGTTGTTGAAGGTGGATAAAGAAATGTTGTATTGTTTGGCTGGCCTAGCTACGTTAGTAGGTGCCATCACGATGCCCGATGGTGGGATAAATCCGGGTCGTGACAATTTCGAACACCTTAGTACCATTCACAGCCACATACCTACACTCCAATTGATTCCAAATACTCCCATCTTCTCGGAGTACTTGACACTCTCAGCCATAGTTGGTGAAAGTGAGCTAGTTAGCCACGAAATTACCATATTGTTGCATCTATCACATTGACGCAGCTTTGCAACATCAGTGGTAACTGGCCTAGGACACGAGACATCCACGCATCCTATTTTATTCTTAGCAGAAAGAGACACTATCATACTTCTTTTCCATCCTCCATCCCCTGACCCGGAGAATGGAGTGCTCACCAAACATATCTCAGGTATATCAGACGAGTGAAAAAATAAGGGATTTGTAGGGTCAGTAATGTATGTAAAGTTATCACTAGAACTAGCGTTTACAGGAATTTCAGTATTCACCATTTTAGGAAGGTATAGTACTCAGATGCAAAAGAAAATGTCTAGGGTTTTTCTGTCACAAAAAAAAAAAAATCTTCCAAACTAATTCCAAATAAAACTCGGCAAAAGAGAGAAATACTCACTGAGAATCCAATTTCCAGCAAAAAAATTTAAGTATTATCGTCACATACCAGTCCAAAGAACAGTCGCAAAAAAATGTGAACAAGCAAAACCTTCGATTCAAACGGTGAGGGTAAGATCGATCGACTCCTCTCGTCAGAATCTATTTAACGCCCATAGCTCTGATACCATGTGAAGATTAACAAACCAACTACAAAGTATGTGAATTTGATTAGGTTTTTAGACAAGAAGAAAGAAGAGAGCTCAGAGAAAAATCGATATTTTCATTATGAGTGTCAAAACTGTACAAAGACTTCTAGAGACTTATATTTATACGAGGGACAAAACTGTAAACACACTACCCTCTTCACATGGGCTGTAAACTCATAAATATACGTAGGCCAAACCTTGGGCCGGATCTGGACTAAAACTAACTAATAAGTAGGCTGTATCCAAGATCATGTAATGCCAATATATGTTTGCTAAATTAGATGGGAGTCTAAATGAATGGCCTTTATATTAACCTGCAAAATGAACTAATATATTGATTTTAAATTTTGAAATGATATTTATTATTATTTAATTAGACTTTACAAAAAAATATGTTATTAAGAATATAACTATTAAGATGATGTATAACGTTGATGCCCATTTTGTTTTTACAGAGTTACAGAGAGCAAGTGATGGTGCAAAATGACTTAGGCGAAAGTAATAGCGAGGGATAATATTATGAATATCGCTATGGAGCTCATTATTAGCTTCTCAATTATATATTGTGGAGCACAAATAGAGTTTTGAGAGAAAATTTATGTGCATTTTATTAGACAGTGCACAATATGCCTACTTGATTCTTCGTTCGTTCTTAACTATCATCTGTTGATCCCCGAACACGATCCTGGCTTAATTCCTTAGGCTTTTACTCAGAATTCAAAGCTCCAAATCACTTGAATTCATTCCATAACATCTACATGGCTCGGAATCACTCCTACAAGGCATAAAACACACAATTAGTGCAAAACACTAGCGATTAAAGCTCAATCTCAATTAAAGTGCAGTAAATCGGAGCGTAACAAGCGACTAAATACATAATTATAGCCTATCATCATCAGCCCAAAGGCCCATATTCTTAGCTACTACCTAGCTTCCCATTCCTTCTTTTTTTTTCCTTGAGAAATTTTCAGAAATGACTATTGTTTAGGGGCTATTAAATTGCTATACCTACCATTTACTTAATTACTTCCTATAGCTATGTTTTCACTTGTTATAGAGTGTATTCGATGTATTCATGCTACTTTATTCATGAATACACTAGCAAAACTCGGCGAAAAACAAGGAAGTCTAGAACATAGACTATACTCATGTATTCGTGAGCTGTATTCCTGAATACAGTAACGGAAATCTGTGGAAAAAAATGTCTTAAGCTGTTTAAAAATGGAAAGTGAATCAATTAACACGATAGACTCCGAATATAACTCAATAAACTCAATTATAACACGCAAAATTATATTTTCAGTTATAGAAAAGATTAAACACCCAAAAAATAGAGCAATCTTCAAAGATTCAATCCATCCTTTCTTTTTTAGTGGTATCTTTACCAAAATATTTTTTGGTGGTATCTTTGCAAATAGATTTATATATTGAAATTATATAATTACATTGAATACAGTTAAATACATACAATACATTTAATACATGAAGTATAGCATGTCATCAGTGCAAAATATATGAAAACATACTACAGATACATTTGAATACATATATACATCTAAATACATAAATTATATTAATTAAAGAAAAAACATATGAATACATTCTACAATACATACTGCGAAATATATACTACTGGACAAAACAATGAAGCTTTGAAATTATATAATTACATTGAATACAATTAAATACAGAAAATATATTGAAAAAGTAGAAAAAACTAAAGACAATGAATACAATGAAATACATGGGATACAACAAGATACATTGAATATAATAAAAATAAAGTATATTTTCCCTTAACCCCTGAATCATCATCCATAGGTTTTATTCTCTTCTCTCAATAAGGAAATGTTGAATCTTTCGAAGATTTCTCAAATTGGGCTTGTTTTGATGTCGGATAACCCTCTTGTGAGTTGTTGAATTAACCACTGGAGATGATATTTTGAGTTTTCTGGTGAAAGCGTAACATGATAACAATGGTGATTATTTCTAAAAAATTAGTAAAGCAAAACAGAAGAAGTAATGTACTAGCGAAAATCTAACAACTTTAATACTTACCACAACTTTTTGGAGCAAAAAAAATTAAAAATTTTGCAAGACAATGGAGATGAATCAATGGAGAATCGTGGTTGTATTCATGGAGAATAGACTGGCGTTGAGAGAGAGATGGTGGAGAGATATCGTGGTTTATGAAGTTGTATACTATACGGCGGTCTTGTGAGAGAAAAATATTACCCAACTGACCATAATACATATTTAGCTATAAAACCTAAAAGGTAGCTATAGAAAATAATATTTTAAAAGAATATTTATTTATGATAAATAAGGTGTAAAGTTTTACTATAGGAAGTTAAATTTTCTTTTTTCTTAGTGGTGCTCCTGCCACCTATAAATCCTGGGTCCGCATCTGCATCAAATAGGATGTATAACTAATACAAGTACTAGTTATACATAGGATAAAAAAAATATACCTAATAAGGGATTAATAATACACAAAGCTAATGCTTGTATTATTTTTTCTAATACCTCCTACCCAACCATCCCTATAACTACTAAGATGATGTATAGCATTGCTGCCCAAGTGCACGTGATGGAACAAAGTGGCTTAGTGGAAAGTAGTAGCGAGGAATAAAAAATTACGAATATATATCTATATCTATCTATATTATTATAAAAATATGAATATAATATCGATAGACCAAAATAACCGTAAAATATTGATCAAAATATAATTTATTTAGGGTAAAATTGTCATCACAATTAATTAGCTTTGTAATTTATTTAGGTTTCTTTTGATGGGCCGTGTGACGACCCGGCCCGTCGTTACGTGAGTTACCTCCCCGTTTCCCCCTTGTTGTATTGCTTCATGCTTCAATGTCGGTATTAGAGTTGATTGGATAGAGTTGGGTTGGTTTTTGGATGAAAATGAGGCAATTAGCCTCTTAGAAGGAAGGTTGTTGTAGAAAAAGTCAACCGAAAGTTGACTATGTGGTTTGAGGACTCGGATGTGAATTTTGGTGGTTCGGTTAGCTTCGGGGGGTGATTTGTGACTTAGGAGTATGATCAGAATCGAATTTGGAGGTCCGGTGTAGAAATAGGCTTGAATTGGCGAAGTTGGAAATTTGGCGAATTCCGGTTGGTAGGTGAGATTTTGATCCGAGGGTCAGAATGGAATTCTGAGAGTTGCAGTAGCTTCGTTAGGTGATTTTGGATATGTCTGCAAATTTTCAGGTCATTCGGACGTCGTTTGGTCGGGTTTTTGATCGAATGTGAGCTTCGAAAGTTTTAGTTAATCTTAGGCTTGAATCCGTCGTGATTTGGTGATTTTTGTGTTAACGATAGTATTTTGATAATTGGAACAAGTTTGAATAACGTTATAAGACGTATTGGTATTTTTGGTTGAGGTCCTGGGGGCCTCGGGGTGAATTCGGGTGGTTGAACGAGAGAATTTGAAATTTGAAAGTTTCTGGTTTTGGTTGCAGCAGGTATTTCCGCATCTGCGGAAGAGAAACCGCAGATGCGGCTTCGTGGAAGCGGAAAAATGATCGCAGGTGCGAAATAGTGAGAGCCCAGCAAATTCCGCAGAAGCAAAATTTTATCCGCTTAAGCGAGCCCGCATAAGCGGGTAAGCGGTCGCAGAAGCGAAAGGGCGTTAGCTTGGGAGTTTCCGCAGAAGCGGAACATTTTTCGCAAATGCGAGTCCGCAGAAGCGGACTATTAACCGCAGAAGCAGTTTTGGTCGACTTGAAGGAAACCGCAGAAGCGGACAATTTCCGCAGAAGCGGAAGTCGCATAAGCGACAATTGCACCGCAGAAGCGAAAATGCTGGGTGATTAATGAAACAGTGAGATTCGAATTTCATAAGTTAGAAAAAATATTTTGGGACTTCGGGAGAGGCGATATTGGGCGATATTTGAGAGATTTCGAAGGGATTCCATCAGGTATGAACTTGTAGCCTCAAATAATATTGTTATGGTATAAAAACAAGGATTAAACACTGAAAATTCAAGGAATTTAAGGGTAAAAATGGTGGTTAGGGCTTAAAGCCTAAGAGAGCCTAAATTAGCGATTTGAGGGGACAAATGGACTCCAATTCTTGTGTATTTTATATGTACGGACTCGTGGTGAGACGAGGATTCCGAAAATGTAAATTTCGTAATTTTTCAAGAAGTGGGCTGGATTTTGCCAGCTTCGTGTTTTTGGGTGTTTTTCGAGTTCTTTCGATTGACTTATGTTCCATTAGCATATTTTTATGTATCCCTTATGGTTTTGATCAGATTCTACATACGAGGAGGTAGATACGAGAGGGAAAGGCTTGGCGAGCTAGATTATCGGCCGGCTAGAGGTGAGTAATACTTGTAAATGATATTCTGAAGGTTTAAAACCCCAAATTTGCACATCTTAATGCTGTGTTGAGGTGACTTGCACGCTGGAACTGAGCGTGGGGTAGAGCACCATTGGGGAACGTGACTTGGTCCGTCTCGGTTGTTGATTTTTACCGCGTAATTGTAAATAATTTGTTGTTATAATTATGACTTGGGCTCGTAGCCATACTTGGGGCTTATTGTCAATTATTTGAACTCTTTATGAACTGTCATCACTGTTTCCCTCACTATTTGAAATATTAATTAAACTCAGTCCATGTGATTTACACTGTTTCATGAACTCAGCTATACTTTACTCAACTTGGAGTTTTAACTGATAGTTGAACTATTGTTGAGCTGAGTATTATTGTTTTACTGATGCCCGAGAGGTTTTTTGACTATTTTTGGACTGATTGAGGCCGAGGGCCATATGTGAGGGCATGAGGAGTGATGTGAGGAGGCTTTCAGGCCTCGAGTGTTATGTGAGGAGGCTTTCAGGCCTCGAGTGTATTGAGAGCAGGCTTTCAGGCCTTGTGTTGATATTATTCAGGCTTTCAGGCCTTATTGATAGCGCTTGGGCTGAAGGAGCCCCTCCGGAGTCTGCACACCCACAGTGAGCGCGGGGTACCCCTTTGATATGAACAGTGGTAACAATGACACTGTTATATGTGTTTCGGTCAGGTAACAATGACTGACCAGTCAGGTAACAATGACTGACTAGTGGTAACAATGACACTGAAACACACTTTGGTCAGGTAACAATGGCTGACCGGTCAGGTAACAATGGCTGACCTTACTTGTGTAATCTTGTTTATTTGATTCCTTTCAAGAGAATGTTTTGCTATGTTTTCATGAATTCTACTGTTATTGGTTTACTGCTTAGGATAGCATTATTTGTGCCCTTTTTGGGATTAAATACTTTCAGTGTTATTTACTTTTATTATCACTGAGTTGGAAGTACTCACTTTACTCCCTGCACCATGTGTGCAGATCTAGGTCCTTCTTCACAAGCTGAGTAGACATTCAGTGATCAACATGCTTGCTTATTTGGGAGAGTTGAGGTAGCTGCATAGCGTTCGCAGCCGTTGACTTTTCCTCTTATCCTTGTCTTTTATATTCTGCACTATCAGACATTTAGACAGTTTATGTAGTAGGATATTATTCTATTCTATAGAGGCTCATATTCGTGACTCTGGGTCCTAGTTGGGCTGTTTCGGTATTTTGCCAGATTTTCCGCATTTTTACCATTATTTCAGATTTTGACTTAAATAGCTTTATCTTAGTTTGTTTAAATAATTGGGGTAATTGTTATAAATGGTCGAGCTTTCCTAGTAGTGTGTTGGGCGCCATCGCGACCGGGTTTGGGTCGTGACAAGGCCGTGTATATTTATTTGGAGTTTTGTTTATGTTTATTAATTAGCTCATTATTTTATTGTGATTGTCTACACTAGCTTAGAAGTGTGAAGGAAAATAAATGTATGAGAATGATCAGTAGTTTTATTTAATAAATAATGTATTTAGACCAATATGCTAAGAGTGAAATCTTTATATCATATGTGAAAAAAAGGAAAACTAGAAGTCAAAAAGAATGGTGATAAAAAAATTATAACAATCTGAATGATAGCATGTGCCGATAGACTCCAATACTAACATTGTTGACTTCCAACTAAGATCATAAGTTTCTCCTTATCTTGCAGTTCTTAAATAACCAATAACAAGAAGCAAGTTAATATGGTTCAATCTCATATGTTCACAATAGTCTTCCTTGCCTAATTCGTCCATAATTAACTAAAAATAATTGAGATAATAAAGTATCTAAAAGACTGGCGTACGATTTCGATATTTTCATAATAAATAACACTTTTCAAGTAACAAGTATCCATATTCTTATTTCAACACTATTAAGCAGTTTAGTGTGTTACGTGTGAGGCACGTATATAGAGATTAGTTTATCAAAAAATCAATATAGTAAGAAGAGAACATATTTTCTTTAAATTTCAAAGGAATAAATGTTAATGGGCATTAAATTGAAAAAAGTAATAATAATAATAATAATAATAATAATAATAATAATAATAATAATAATAATAATAACAACAACAACAACAACAACAACAACAACAACAATAATAATAATAATAATAATAATAATAATAATAATAATAATAATAATAATAATAATAATAATAATAATAATAACAGTAGTAGTACAGTCAACCCTCTCTACAATAGACTCGTTTGTTCCGATATTTTTTGGCTTTTATAGTGAATGATTGTTATATACCTATAACAACATTTGACGTTTAAATATTTTTTGGATGTTATAATAAAATTCAAAATTTAATTATTCTAATTTCCTTTTTTAATGATACATATAAAAGATAAGAAAACTATTCAAATTTAAATCACAATAGATATGCTTATTCAATTAGTTAAATATTAAAGAAAGCTAATACATATTAATAAATTCATAACTAAATCTATACATAATTAAACTGTAAGGCAGGCATTTTAAAGCTACCTAGAAAAATAAATTCTTTCAAGATTGATGGAAGAACTTTGTAATTGTAGCTTGTTTCGTGGATTTTAATATCTTACTAATATAACGCTTAAATTGGCGAAGATTCGTATCCAAATTTTTAGCAAAAAGGTATCCAATAGCTTTCCCTCGAAGACAATCGAAGAGCTTAATCATTTGCAAATCTTCATATCTTATACAATATGCACGATAGTAACTTCTTTAATGGAGTAGATTGTGTCCATATTTTTAGAATTATTAGTAATCTTAAAGATTCGATATGGTTGTTATAGAGGTATAATTTTACAAAGAGCGTTCTACTATAAATATGGTTGTTGTTATAGGTATAAAGTTGTTATAGAGGGGTAAAATATTGTCACGACCCTAATCCCGGTCGTGATGGCGCCTAACACAATGCTAGGCAAGCCCGACCATTTCAATACTCTCAACCCACGTACAAAACTCATTACCAATTAATAGAGTTAATTTACTAGTTTAACATGATTTCAATCCGTGATAGTAGATAGAACAGTGCGGAAAACCATAACAAGTACCGATACAACTCCCAAAAGATCTGGTATCACGAGTCTAGAGCCTCTAAGTATGACTTAGTAGCAAATGTATACATATGAGAGTCTAGCATGCGGAAACAAAAGGGATAAGGGGAGAAATCGGGTCCTGCGGACGCAAGTCAGCTACCTCGATAATCCCGGTAACTGTCTGGACAGCAGTAAAACAACTCTACTAAGCCTCCGGGATACCTGTATCTGCACACATGGTGCAGGGAGTAAAGTGAGTACTCCGACTTAGTGAGTAATAGCAATAAATAACGACTGAAGATAAGAAAACTCGTAAAAGCACTACGCAGTTCTATATAAAAATAGTAAGTGCTTTAAACAATAGCCAAATGAAGAAAACAGGTGAATATCCCTCAAACCAATGCATAATTCAATTACTCCTCTCAATGTCTGAAAATTTACTTATACTACTGCGGCGTGCAGCCCGGTCCGTACGGTATACTGATGCGGCGTGCAGCCCGACCCCCATATATATATATATATATATATATATATATATATATATATATATATATATATATATATATAAACTGATGCGGCGTGTAGCCCGATCCAATAATAATAGTTGACTGCGCTCACTAGGGGTGTGCAGACTCCGGAGGGGCTCCTACAGCCCAAGCGCTATACTACTGCGGTGTGCAGTCCGATCCACATAATATACTACTGCGACGTGCAGTCCGATCCATATATGTATATATATACTGCTGCGGCGTGCAGCCCGATCTGGTACATATCAAATACCCTCACTATGGGTCCTTGACCCCTCTCAGTCAGTATTGACTTGGCCTCTTGGGCCCACTTAGCTACGACAGGGTTCCCAACCCCAGGTATTTCTCATTAGGATTACCAATTTCTGAAGCCGGTTCATATTGTGTTTAACAATTAAGAACATGACTGAGAGTATGACTTCGGAGTACATATCAAATTTACCAAAATCGGAGTCCATTTGACCCTTCAAATTCCATTTTTAAATCACCAAGTTCCCAAGCCCTAGCTTCACTCTCTTTTGATGAATTTCAACCAATTTCCATGTTAAATTTATTATAATTTCATGTATTTAGGCCAAGGGACTTACCTCCAATCACACCTAGTCGAAATTCCCCTTCAATTCCGTCCAACAGCTCTCAAGATCGCTTAAAAATGGTGAAAAATATTCCAAGCTCGCGGATGAAAATGTTATTTTAAAACCCTTCTGTCCAGGCCGACTTTTGCTTCTGCGGTCCCGCTTTCGCTTATGCAGGACCGCTTATGCGGCTTAATCCCCGCTTATGCGGAACCTCAATAAAATGTCCAAAACCGCTTCTGTGGTAAAAATTCCGGTTATGCGGACCCGCTTATGCGGACAAATTTCCTCTTCTGCGGATTGCTCGACCTCATCCTTTTCGCACCTACAATACCTGCCTCCGCTTCTGCGCAACCGCATCTGCGGTTTCCTTTCCGCAGATGCAGAAATACCTGCTGTAGCCAAGAACCTGCAATTCCAACTTTAAATTTCCTTCAAATAGCCATCCGAAATCACCCCGAGGCCCTCGGGACCCCAACCAAAAGTTCTAACCCATCCTAAAATATTATTCGAACTTGTTTCAATCTTCAAAACATATCAAACAACGCTAAAACCATTAAATCACATCGGATTCAAGCCTACGTTTCTTAAAAACTTCCGAAACATGCATTTGATCAAAAATCCAACCAAAACACCTCCGAATAACCTGAAATTTTGCACTTACATCCAAAATCACCTAACGAAACTATTGCAACTCTCGAAATTCCATTCCAACCCCCGGATCAAAATCTCACCTACCAACCAGATTTCGCCAAAATACTAACTTCGCCAATTCAAGCCTAATTCTGCACCAGACCTCCAAAATCAATTCCGGTCGCACTCCTAAGTCAAAAATCACCTCCCGAAGCTAACCGAATCACCAAAAATCACTTCCGAGCCCTCTAACTCAATAGTCAATATCCGGTTGACTTTTCCAAAACAAGCCTTCCTTAAAGAGACTAAGTGTCTCATTCTCTACCAAAACCAAACCAATTCAACTCTAACTTGCCAACTAAAACATAGCAAAACATAAGATAAGGGAAACGGGGCGATAACTCACGTGACGACGGGCCGGGTCGTCACATCCTCCCCAACTAAAACAAACGCTCGTTGTGAGAACGTGATTTTTTTCCTACGAGAACCACTCCCACAAATTTCAAAATAAAATAGTTTTGTGTTGTTTTCGATTTTTGTGGATTTTGTGCTATTTTTTTTTTATTTTTTGCATTCGTCTGTGCATGTCTTATTTGTTAAATTAATAGAAAATACAAAATATGTCGCATTTGCATTTAGGATTTAATTCTACAATTAAGGGTAATTAAGTTTGTTTTACAAAATGGGAAAAATCACAAAATATGTACTTTGCGTTTTAGCATTTAATGTCAAATTGTGTGATTTTATTTTTATCGGTATTTAATTGTGTGTGATGATTGTTATTAGGAATTAATTAGTATTTTTAATTTGGTTTATAATTTAATTTAAAATTTTAGTTTTATTAATTAGGAAATAAAAGAAAAAGAAGAAAAATCGGATTGGGCCAAAAATTACATCCCAATTTAACACCCCTGTACCTGGTCTAGTTCAGTCCATCCCAGCCCCAACCCAAACGACGTCGTTTTGTCACTATAAATCTAGACCGTCGATCTCATTCAATCGAACGGTTCGGTCCGTCCCCAGAATTATCCAAACGATGTTGTTTCAGCCTTTTTAATCTGGACCATAGGATTGGTTTGATCTAACGATCAAAATTATTCCTCATAACCCGGTCTTTGCCCGACCCATTTTGTTCCAGACCGATCCAATCCCCAACCAGCCAAAACGATCTCGTTTTAGATAAGCAAAGTGATCCAAACCATTGATCTCATTAGATCTAACGGCTTGGATTCACTCAACCCTCCCATACAAATATCCCAAACAGACCCCAGCCCCCTCAGACCCCCTGCTTTCTTCGTCTCTCCTGCTGAGAGTGGTTCAGTTGTTTGCTAGTCCATTTCTGGTTTAACTCAAGATCAGTAGAGCCTATTGTGGGTTATTTGCTGGTGCTGTTGGTTTACAAACTGGTGCTAGGTTGTGGTCGAGTGTTACTTTGGTTTAAAATTGGGTTTTGAGTTGTTCTGGATTCCAAGCTGTTACTGGTAGTGTTATTTGTTGCTACTGTTGTTTGCTGTGTTGTTATCTGCTGCTGATCTCCTCCTTTTCTTCATTGTATTTCCATCGCCAGGTACACATCTTTGAATCACCTCGATGTAGCTTAAATTGAAGTTGAAATGAAAGTGTTCACCGAACCTTGCTCATTTGGATACTATCTGTTGCCCATAATTCAGTAAGTGTTAAATGAAGTATAAGTAGTTGATATTAGCTCTATTTTGTATTCTATACGAATAAGGGACTGCGTCAACTATTATTTTATAACAGATTGTTAATTCATCCAGGGAACATGTGTTCAGTAGCTAGTTGGATCGTTAATTGTGAATTGGCATTAGCTATAGTTAGTTTAGTGTGTTTGTTCAGTTTAAACACTTAAAGCTAGAAAATAACTTGAGTTAGCATTCTATTTTGGAACCTATGATATTGTGCTTGCATTAATGGCCATTGTTCGAACTGGTAATAGCATTCACGTAAATGTCGAACTAGAATGTGAGTATGGCAGTGGTATAAGACGTTGGCTGGTCCGTTAGTTAAAAACATAGTTGGATTTTCAATTGCATGTTTTGGAAAAACAAAAATCATTTTTGCGAGTTGCTTACCGGCTTACAGTGCATTATTAATTTGTTTTAGTTACAATAGGTAATAAATTAGTGAATTGGTGTTAAACTAGTGGCTTAATAACTTCATTCAGAATCGTTTAAGTTAAAATGAGCAGTCTGGGCTATAACGTAGCCCAATTGTATGGATTATTCAAATTTGGTAACAAGCCCACCTCCTTTTAGGCCATTAATCTGCCTGCTAGCCCAATGCTTTGATCAAAGGCCCCAAAATTGGGCATTTCTAATTTTTTTTTAAATATTGTAGTTCATAAATTAACTAAGTTTTTTTTTAAATTATTTAGAGACAATAAAACTAAATAGAAAATCGTAGTTTATTTTAGGTTTGCCTTTAATAATAAAACGAGACGAGCCTCGCCAGATAAAAAAATGCAAAGATCGTGGGGCCCTCGTTAAATGTATATATTAAAATACTTAGATTTCGGGACGGTCCGTTTAGCGAATTTCACGGTTTTTTCCAAAATAATAATGCGCTAGTCACTTTAGGCGCGCTTTTTAATAATTTACTTTCTTAAACTCAGGTGCACATTTATGTGACCCAAATCCAAATCTCAATGGAGTCGAAATGCGTCGATAACCACGGGTGCATTGATGTGACATGGTTCGAGATGCATTTTCACGACGTTGCAATTCTCTTTTAAAATAACAATAATAAAAGCGGGAAAGAGTTAAAAATTTGCACATAGGTTCAACATATATAAAATCAGATAAATAAGCCGAATATGACAGTTGAGCGACCGTGCTAGAACCACGGAACTCGGGAATGCCTAACACCTTCTCCCGGGTTAACAGAATTCCTTATCCGGGTTCTGGTTTGCGGATTGTAATATAGAGTCAATTTTTCCTCGATTCGGGATTCAATCGGTTACTTGGGACACCATAAATCTCCCAAGTGGCGACTCTAAATCTTAATAATAAATCCCTTTTCGATTGTCCTTTAATTGGAAAAACTCCCTCTACGCCCCCTGCGGGCGTAGGTAAAAAGGAGGTGTGACAGCTCTGGCGACTCTGCTGGGGATCGGAGAACCCAGAACTTTGTTTAGGGTTCAAGAATTCGAGCTTAGAATAATTGTTGTACTTGGCTTTATTTATTATCTGATTTTACTATATGATTGGGCTTAAATGTGCAAATGATGCTTTTTACCGCTTTGATATTAGTTGAACTGTATACATAAATTGTGCCGAAACCTTCTCTTCTTACCTCCGGGGATGTGCTTACTAGTTGAGACTCCCTATTCTGTTAGTGTTATACCTTGAAATATGAAAGAGGTTCGAAAATGTTACTAAGCCGGCTGGCCTTTTGGTTCCCGAAAAGTAGCTCATTCCTCGACTCGAGTTGTCCGCTCGGGCACACGGTTTAGAACATATACCCAGGTTTTGAACCTAGAATAACTTGACTTCATGCCGGATCCCTAGTAGGAACGCTTATTTGAATCATGTTGTATTTGACTTAGGGGACTCAACACAAGGGTTGGGTCCGTCTAAGACAGATAACCTGAAGTGAAAAAGACCATCCTGATGCATCTTATGTATTGCATATGCATTTATTTGTCTCGGACTTGCATACTGACCGGCTTTGGAGTATTTGGAAAAATTGAAAGCTAATTATCCATTTTTTAGAAAAATAACCAATGTCGAAATAGTGTCGAAACTCTGCCAAATTTTTGGAAAAAAAAAGAAAAAGAAAAGGGAAAAGAAAATTTGTTCTCAAAAAATGGTTTGTTTTGTTGGTCGAGAAAAAAAAACTAAAGAGTTTTATTTTCAAATAGTTTGTTGAAAAAGAAAATACGAAAAGAGTATTGTCTTCCGAAAAAGTGTATTCAATAAAAAAGAGTCTTGTTTCCGAAATAAGTAGTCTTATTGCCCGAACTCGCATGTTTGATTCTTACCGGATGTGAGATACGTAGGTAACCCTCACCGGGTCCAACCTCCCTTTATGCAAAAATAGCTAAAATAAAAAATAAAAAATAAATAATTTTTTTTAACTCTTCGTCATAAATAAGCCAGGTAATGCCGTTCTTGTCAAAAATAGCCGAATGTTCCTTAAAGGGACGCCGGAAGGCTGACTTTGCATAAACGGCCACTTTTGGTCATTTTGGGATTTTTGACCAGTTGACTCACAGAGCCTTAAAATCTTCGCCCCCGAAGTGCTGAAAGGCCGTGTTCGGAAAATCGGATCTTTCTTTTTAATTTGGGAAAAAATGAAAAATAGTCAAATTGTTTTGAGTCAAATAAATTTTACTTTTGCTTAATCACATTAATAAATGTGCAGGATGAGCACGACTCAAAATGAAACCTTTTCAATCATGACTAAAATCCCAGCCAAGTTGCGGCTATGGTGGAATGATTTGGGCAAAGAAGGGCAAGACGAAGTCAAGAAATGTTTGAAAGGTCTTACGGGTTTGTTGGAAATCAAGCCTCTAGGGGATATTATAAGAGCGTTGGTCACCTGCTGGGACCTGGCGCATAATGTCTTCCACTTCTCAGATTTTGACCTCACCCCGACTTTGGAAGAAATAGCCGGGTACATCGGAAATGCTGAAGTTCCGTTAAGACACAAATACCTGGTTGCTCCAAGAGCTGTCGTTGTGCATCGATTTTTAGATTCATTAAAGATAATCAGGACGGTCCATAATCCGAATTTGGCAAAAGGCTTTTGTACTCCGAACTTCATATACCAAAGATACGGTCACGTGGGAGGGTTCAACAAGCCGGATAAAAAGTTATGCAGCAAAAGCAACCGTCAAAAATGGGATGACCACAGACGCGTTGCTTTCATGATAACCTTTTTAGGGATTTTGTTGTTCCCGAGGAAAGACGGGAATATCGATATAAAAATAGCTAGGGTCGTCAGTACTTTGCTCACTCAAGATGAAAGCACTCTTGCGCCCATGATAGTATCTGATATCTTCCGAGCTCTCACAGCTTGCAAAGCCGGAGGAGACTTTTTCGAGGGGTGTAACTTGTTGTTGCAGATGTGGATGACCGAACACTTGTGTCACCGTGCCCAATTCCTGAGTTATGGTTCATCTGAGAAAATCTGCATAGAGGAGTTCTACACAAGAATTAGTGGGGTCAGTTTACCTGAAGGAGTCTCAGCATGGACCTCATGCTTTCGGACCCTCAATGCCAGTCAAATACAGTGGACACTTGGATGCATACCAGTTGATGAAGTCATATATATGCCAGTAGCTAGGCCCCATTTTCTCTTGATGGTGCTTAAGAGCATTCAGCCTTATGCGCCATACCGGGTTTTGAGACAACTTGGGAGGTGCCAAATAGTGCCGAAAGATGAGGATCTAAGTACCCAAGTAGTTGAAATCAGTCCTGACGGCCAGTTTCCTGAAGCAAGAGTTTGCCAGATCTGGAGCAAATGTCAATACTTGGCGGCGAATACTTGTGTATTGGATCGGGCTAAAGGGAAAGTTGCACCCGGATATCACGCTTGGTATAAAGGGGAAGTGTCCTTTGGGAGGCCGGCTAAAAGACCTCACCTTCAGGATTTTACTGAGTCATCACAAGAACAATGGGACTGGTTGGCCAAAGAGCGCGAATATCGGGCCGAAATAGGCAAGCTGAAACAACAGATTAGAGATCTAAAATTTGAGAACAAGGTGCAAGTTGCTGCCGATGAAGGAGAAAAGAACAAATTAGCCCAAGTAAATGAGGCTCTTAAGGCCCAAGTCCTACAGATGAGAATAGATGTTGACAACCAGCAGAGAAGTCAATCTGATGAAAGGTTGATAAGTGGATTGAAAAAGCAAATCATTGAATGCCAAGAGGATTTGGGAAGATCTGAAGCTAGACTGGCAAGGATCCAAGCCAGATGGGCAAGAGGTACGGAAGAGCGGGCACATCGTATGTGGCAGATGAAGAGGGACTTCGAGGGGAACATTACTATGATGAGAGAAACAATATCTACCCTCAAAGAACGGGTCTTCAGACAGGCCAGAGACTCCAAAGCTGATAGGAAACGATGTTATGACTTGATGGCATGGATGGAGAAACAGATGCATGAATTTCAAGATCAACTCTTTCACAACGCTCAAGTGCTGAGAACGCGGAACCAACAGATAGAGCGGTTGCTTCGGGAAAAAGACAGAATCAGGGAAAGAATCGAAGATATCGGGCACTATATCACCAGGAAGTGCCTAGCATGTGAGGATATGACCCGCACCACCTTCTTTGCTACGATAATGATTTATGTCCGCCAGATCATGGAAGAGTTGAAAGGGTTGCAAAGGGTTCTGGCACAAAGGTCCGCGGGAAGGCCGAACGATGCCTCGCGGACCCCAGGAAATTTTAGAGCATTGGAGTGATGTCTTGAGTCTGTGCTTTTGGGTTTTTGAAAGTCTAGTTTTAAAATCATGGTGTTCAAGTTTGGAGTATGTTTTTTAGTAAAGTATTTTCTTATTTAGAGTTAGTTGTTGGGATTTTGAATGTTTTGAATCATGATTGTAATCAAAGAAGTTTGTTATAAAAATCCCAAAAATTTTATCACATCTTTATCAAGGCAGAACTATGCACGGTCTGATTCATGCGGGGACATAATACGTAGGTAATCCACATAAGATTCGACCACCATTAAAAGAAAAGGAAAAAAAAAGGGAATAATAGAAAAACAAAAAGAAAGAAACAAAGAAAATAAAGGAAAGTTTGGGAAATATTTAAAAAGAGGCAAAGATATAAGAAGCCGGAATGACGCATGCAATAGAAACAAAGACATGATAGAAATGGTTAAACTGCCTAGGTACATTGCATCCCAACGTGCAAATTGCAATATTTGTTAAAGCTCTAAAACTAACAAGTTTGTTGTTTCAGAAATTTCAAACAATTAGCTTGTTTAGAACGTACTGGCACATTACCATTACCAAAAAAGATCAAAAGGACCAATACCAAAGATCATGTCTAGTTCGGACAAAAGTGTTGAAGAGGAAAAAACAGAAATGCAGACAATGAAGGAGGAAGTGGACAATTTGAGACAAGAGATAGCAGAGATGCACCTAGCCTGGGCTAGGGGGCAGTCATTACCAATCCCTCCTACTGCTCCTACTCTAACACCGGCACAGACTCCGGAATACCCTCCCACCGGCCCACCGGCAAGCTTCCCAATCTACCAATACTATCGGGGGAAAACTTCTTACACTCCCCAAGATCCACCACCCAAACAAGACCCTTCTCCACCAATTGTTCCTGTTTTTGTGGCACCTCCACCCGCCACACTGCAAAGATCATCTAGCGAGCCGTTGTTTCAGGCTCACGATAGCCCATACTATCCTCCTGAACCTACCCTCAAAGCTCCTGAGCCATATACTTATACCCCTCACTTTGAGCTCCCGGCAAAAATTGAGAGGCCATCTAAGAGTTCAGAGCAGGAAGACGTTCTTCTCAAAGTAAAAAGCCTGGAGCAGTCCTTCAGGAACATGCACGGGTTGGGTGGCCAAGTCAGTGTGGCCTATAAAGATCTGTGTCCTTTCCCCAATGTTCAACTACCAGCGGGGTTCAAAATGCCAAATTTTGATCTGTACGAAGGACATGGTGACCCAGTGGCGCACTTGCGGGGTTTTTGTAATAAGATGAGAGGGGCAGGTGGGAAAGATGAGCTGATGATAGCATACTTCGGTCAAAGCTTGAGCGGATCCACCCTAGAGTGGTATACGAGGCAGGATCCTAGCAGGTGGTACACCTGGGATGACCTGGGGCAGGCATTTGCTGGTCACTTCCAATATAATCTTGAGATCGTCCCTGACCGTCTCACATTGTTAAAAATCGAAAAAAATCCCGGAGAGAGCTTCAAGGAATTTGGGTTCCGCTGGAGGGAGCAGGCGGCGAGGGTCGATCCCCTAATGAGGGAAAGTGAAATGGTGGATTACTTTTTGCAGACGTTGGAGCCAACTTACTTTGGTCACCTAGTGACATCAGTTGGTAAATCTTTCAATGAGGTCGTAAAAATGGGTGGCATGATTGAAGAAGGACTCAAGTCCAATAAGATAATGAGTTATTCGGCAATCAAGGCCACCACTCAGGCTATCCAGAGCGGCATGGGAGGTGTGTTCGGGAAAAAGAAGAGTGAAGATGTCGCAGTGGTTGAATCCCGAGCTTGGTATGAATCCAGAGGCCCTTCACCCTACTATAATCAACCCCAACCCCACCGACAAAATTACTCCCATACTCCATATAGCCACCCACATTATTATTACCCAACACCCGATCCTCACTTCTCCGTCCACCATGCTCAGACATATGTTCAACCTCCCCCCAGGCACCATAGCGTGCACCGGCCCCACAAAATAACTACCCACCTCCAAGAGCATACAGAAACCCCTCTGGTATAGGATTCCATTCGAACCAAACCTTCAGGAATGATAGGGCACATAAGCCAAAGACTTTCACTCCACTGGGAGAGTCTTACACCAGTTTGTTCCACCGGCTGAGGTAGTTGGGATTGTTGAATCCGGTCGAGGCTAAGTTTCCAACCCCCCCTGAGAAATCTTGATCACTCGGTGAGTTGTGAATACTGTTCAGGAGCACCTGGACATGACATGGAGAAATGCTAGAAGTTAAAAACAGCTATTCAGGAGCTTATTGACACTCGACGAATTAAGGTTCAGGCTCCAGAGGTACCAAACATTAACCAGAACCCGTTTCCTACTCACCATGAGACCCACATGATCGAATTGGTATACAAGGGAGGGGAGCTTAAGAAGCCCTCGCAAATAGTAATGATGATCCGGGCTAGTGACACTAGTTCGAAGGAAAAATCAACCATCAGAAAGTCAGTGGTCCAAGGCAAGCCAATTGTGGTGGTTGAGAATGAGTCGTCAATCATTATTGCAGTGAATCCAGAGCAAGCCAAAGTGGTAGTACCATGGGTTGCAATAAAGCCTGTTGTGGCTGTGAAGGGTGCTCGCAGGGAGCCGGTTATTATCAAGCCCGTAATTCAGTTACCAATAATCAGTGAGAAGGCCGTGCCATGGAATTATGGTCAAGTGACAGTAATGTATAAAGGGAAGGAAGTTATGGAAGAAGTGTGTGAAACCCAAGGTCTAACTCATTCGGGAAGGTGTTTTGCTCCCGCAAAGTTAAGAAAGGACAATCCAGTAGCGGTCAAGAAGCCTATAACCGAGGAAGAGGCGGAAGAATTTTTAAAGAAAATGAAGGCGCAAGATTACTCCATTGTAGAACAACTGAGGAAGACACCGGCACAAATCTCACTACTATCATTATTGATCCATTCAGACGAGCATTGACGAGCATTGATGAAAATTCTGAACGAAGACCATGTTCCGGATAAGATCTCTGTGAACCATCTGGAGAAAATAGCAAACAAGATCTTTGAGGTGAATAGAGTGACCTTCTTGGATGATGAATTGCCCATGGAAGGTACAGAACACAATAGAGCTCTTTATCTGATAGTGAAGTGTGAGGATTTCGTAGTCACTCGGGCGTTAGTTGACAATAGGTCCAGTGCAAACATTTATCCTTTGTCTACGTTGAACAATCTGAAGGTTGATAATGATAGTGTTCACAAGAATAGCATCTATGTTCGAGGGTTTGATGGTGGAGGCAAAGACACAGTGGGTGACATCATAATAGAGTTGACGATCGGGCCAGTGGAGTTCACTATGGAATTCCAGGTACTAGACATGGCAGTCTCTTATAATCTTTTGTTGGGGCGACCGTGGATCCATGCTGCCAAGGCAGTACCTTCTACATTGCATCAGATGGTCAAATTCGAATGGGACAGACAGGAGATCATCGTGCACGGTGAAGACAATATGTGCGCTGTAAGTGATGCCATTATGCCATTCATAGAAGCTGATGATGACAAAGGGATGTGGGTCTACCAAGTCTTTGACAAGGTCTCAGTAGAAAAGATCCTGGAAGGGAAAAGCATTCCAGTTCCCAATATAGCAGCCGCAACTGTCATGGTGGCATCAGAAATGTTAAAGAATGGGTTCATACTGGGCAAAGGTCTGGGTGCTGATCTCCAGGGCATTATACAGCCAGTCTCTCTTCCCAAGAATCTGGATACTTTTGGACTGGGGTTCAAGCCCACTGCTGTGAATGTAAGACAGGCCTGCAAGATGAAGAAGAGGGCATGGGTCCTTCCCAATCCTGTCCCGCGTCTGTCCAGATCTTTTGTCAAACAAGCGTCAAAAAGCAATTGTTGTCCAAGGTTACAGGGTCATTAACTGGTGCAGATGGAGATTTGAATAAGGGGTTCGAAAGGTTATTTGCCGAGGTTAACATGTTAGAGGCTGGGGAAGGGTCCAGCAAGGCAGATGTGCAGTTCGTGGGGCAAAAGGCAAAGATCAACAATTAGATAGCTACTCCTCTCCCCATTCGGAGGGAGTCTTGGTAGTTGGCTCTGATTTTCCTTCCTGTTTTCTGGATTATTCCAGGGTTGTAATCCAAATTTCTTTTGTTTTGTGTTCGTCAAAGTGTGAAACCTTGTTATCCCGTACTTTAATAAAATAAAAGTTTTCTTCATTCCTTATTTTATTTTAATTTTGTTTTCTTCTTTTTTTGTACAGTTTTCTTTATACTGGTCTTAATGACATGGCATGCACTATAGATCTTCAACCTAGTCTAAAGAATCAATCTGATTCCGAAATAATAGTGCAAGAGGTAGATTACGAGGATGGGTCGAAATACGATGAGGATGAAGCCTTCGAAGAAATTAATAGAGAACTAAGCCAATTTGAAGAGAAACCCAGACCCAACCTAAATGACACGGAATCTATTAATATAGGGGATGCAAATGGCATCAAGGAAACTAAAATAAGCGTCCACATTGAACCAAATGTCAGGGAAGAATTAATCAAGGCACTTATTGAATTCAAAGACGTTTTTGCATGGTCATATGATGACATGCCGAGTTTGAGCACTGACTTAGTGGTTCACAAATTACCCACTGATTCGGCATTTCCTCCCGTCAAACAAAAATTGAGAAAATTCAAAACTGATATGAGTGTCAAGATTAAGGAAGAAATAACCAAATAGCTGAATGCAAAGGTTATTCGGGTCACTCGATATCCTGATTGGTTAGCTAATGTGGTGCCGGTACCGAAGAAAGATGGAAAGATCAGAATATGCGTTGACTATCGCAATCTCAACAAAGCAAGCCTAAAGGATAACTTCCCATTACCCAACATCCATATTCTGATCAATAATTGTGCCAAACGTGAGATCAGATATTTTGTGGATTGCTATGCTGGGTATCATCAGATTCTGATGGATGAGGAAGATGCATAAAAGACGGCTTTCATTACACCATGGGGAACTTATTGCTATCGGGTAATGCCATTTGGTTTGAAGAATGCTGGGGCAACGTACATGAGGGCAATTACTACTGTGTTCCACGATATGATACATAAAGAGATTGAGGTATACGTGGATGATGTGATCATAAACTCCAAGCACCAGGCAGACCACGTAGGAGACCTAAGGAAGTTTTTCCAAAGACTTCGAAAGTACGATATTAAGCTCAACCCCGCCAAATGTGCATTTGGTGTTCCACCTGGAAAACCGTTGGGATTCATAGTCAGTCGACGAGGCATTGAGTTGGACCCATCAAAGATCAAATCCATCCAAGAATTGCCACCTCCGAAGAACAAGACTGAAGTGATGAGTCTGTTAGGAAGGTTGAACTATATCAGCAGGTTTATTTCTCAGCTCACATCAACTTGCGAACCTATTTTTAGGCTGCTGAAGAAGGACGTTGCGGTCAAATGGACTGAAGAGTGCCATGAGGCATTTGATAAGATAAAGGAGTATTTGTCAAACCCACCTGTGTTGGTTCCGACTGAGCCAGGGAGACCTTTGATTCTTTATCTAACGGTTCTGGAGGGTTCATTTGGCTGTGTACTAGGGCAGCATGACATCACCGGCAGGAAGGAACAAGCCATCTATTATCTCAGCAAGAAGTTCACGGCTTATGAGGTTAAGTACACTCACCTTGAGAGGACGTGTTGTGCCCTAATTTGGGTAGCACAGAAGTTAAAGCATTATCTGTCATCCTATACTACTTACCTCATTTCACGCTTGGATCCGTTGAAGTATATTTTCAAAAGCCTATGCCCACAGGGAGATTGGCGAAGTGGCAAATATTACTCACGGAATTCTACATCGTCTATGTGATGAGGACGGCAATGAAGGCCCAAGCATTGACCGATCACTTGGCCGAGAATTCGGTCGATGAAGAATATGAGCCATTGAGAACGCATTTTCCTGATGAAGAAGTGATGCATATCGATGAGCTGGAATTGACTGAGGAACCAGGATGGAAACTTTTCTTTGATGGAGCTACCAATATGAAGGGAGTTGGAATAGGAGCAGTGCTTATTTCTGAAACAGGGCATCATTATCTTATTACGGCCCAGCTTCAGTTTTATTGTACAAACAACATGGCTGAATATGAATCATGCATTTTGGGGTTACAGTTAGCTGTGGACATGGATGTCCAGGACGTTTTGGTCTTGGGAGATTCGGACCTCCTGGTACATCAGATTCAAGGAGAATGGGAAACACAGGATTTGAAGCTCATACCGTATCGACAGTGTTTATACGATCTGTGCCAACAATTTCGATCAGTGGAGTTTAGGCACATCCCAAGAGTTCATAATGAGGTTGCCAATGCTTTGGCCACCTTAGCATCAATGTTGCACCATCCGGATAAAATTCATGTGGATCCATTACATATTCAGGTTCGTGATCAGCATGCTTATTGTAACATGATAGAGGAAGAACTGGATGGCAAACCATGGTTCCACGATGTCAAGGAGTACCTCAGGATGGGGATATACCCGGTGCAGGCCATAGGACATCAAAAGAGAGCCATTCAACAGTTGGCAAGTGGATTTTTCCTCAGTGGAGGAGTGTTGTAAAAAAGAACACCGGACTTGGGATTGCTAAGATACGTAGATGCTAGTCAAGCCACGACAGTTATGACAGAGGTGCATTTTGGAGTTTGTGGGCCATATATGAGTGGATATGTATTGGAGAAGAAGATTCTTCGAGCAGGGTATTATTGGCTCACTATGGAGCGAGATTGTATCAGTTTTGTGCGTAAATGCCATCAATGCCAGATACACGGAGATCTGATTCATTCTCCGGTAATAGAATTACACACAATGTCGGCACCATGGCCCTTTGTTGCATGGGGCATGGATGTCATTGGACCTATCAAGCCGGCAACTTCCAACGGTCATAGGTTCATTCTGGTGGCCATCGACTACTTCACCAAGTGGGTTGAAGCTAAAACTTTCAAGTCGGTAACCAAGAAAGCAGTGGTGGATTTTGTTCATTCCCATATCATCTGTAGATTTGGAATCCCGAAGGTGATCATCACGGATAATGGTGCTAATCTTAACAGCAGTTTGATGAAAGAAGTATGTCAACAGTTTAAGATTACACACCATAATTCCACCCCATATCGTCCCAAAGCGAATGGAGCGGTTGAGGCAGCCAACAAGAATATAAAGAAGATATTGAGGAAAATGGTAGAAGGATCCAGACAATGGCATGAAAAGTTACCGTTTGCGTTGTTGGGCTATCGTACTACTGTTCGTACTTCAGTGGGTGCAACTCCTTATTTGTTGGTACACGTAACTGAAGCAGTGATACCGGTAGAAGTTGAAATTCCATCTCTCCGAATTGTCGCTGAGGCTGAGATTGATGATGATGAGTGGGTCAAAACCCGTTTGGAGCAGTTGATCTTGATTGATGAAAAAAGATTGGCAGTAGTATGTCATGGCCAATTGTATCAAAAGAGGATGGCAAGAGCATACAATAAGAAGGTGTCCCAGGAAGTTTGAAGTGAGGCAACAAGTGTTGAAACGAATCCTTCCCCATCAGGCTGAAGCAAAGCGCAAGTTCGGCCAGAATTGGCAAGGGTCGTTTATTGTGACCAGAGTGTTGTCCAATGACGCTTTATGTTTGATAGATATTGAAGGAAGATGTATAGACATGGCTATCAATTCTGATGCCGTCAAGAGATATTATATATGATTTCTTTGATTGTAATTGTTGTTTGTTTGTATTTGGCATTGTATCAGAGAATGGAATGACAGAGGCAATTTGTTCTTCTATCCAAACACTTTAACCTTTGCTTCCCCTTTTGAGCCTAATTTATTCTTTCATACCCCTTTTTTGGAATCAGTAAGGAAAATAAAAAAAAAGAAAAAAAGGATAATATAACAAACAAAATAAAAGTCACAAGAAAACAAAGGAATTGGGTGAACTACGTTTGACCTGATTCCTCAAAGAGGATACGTAGGCAGCTTCACGGCTCGGTCATTGTGTAACAAAAATCAAAAAAAATCCCCAAGCAAGAAAATTGGGGCAGAAGTTGTGTTTTAATTTTGGGAAAGAAATTTGATTCCAAGAGTTGTAATGTTTTACCCATCAAAATTGTTTTGAACTTTTGATACCCTTTTTCTTTTTACCATACACAAAAACCCGTATTGATGTCCAAAGAAAGACCTCCTGATCAATATTCGAGAAGTGCCAAGTCAGGCAAATGGAAGTCGAGAATAAACACTCTGATCCCCAGCAAAAAAGAAATAAAATGAGAGAATCTTATCGGTGAAAACCTTCACAGGTACCATAAGGTGACGGAAGTTGAGAGAAGTAAAATGAGAGAGTCTTATCGGTGAAAACCTTCACAGGCACCATAAGGAAACGGGAGTTGAGAGAAATGAGAGAGTCTTATTAGTGAAAACCCCTCGAAGGGCACTATAAGGCGACCAGGAAGTAAAAAGCGGAACAAAAGATGTTTGATTCGGCAAAAGAGTTGGGTTGCGGGACCTTTGAAATGCAAAATAAGGCCATCAGAAAATCGATTAATATAAATAGACTGGGTTGATTAATCCGAAGTGCACGACATAGTCATGGGGATCGGTTATACCATTTTAGGTAAGTTCTTTTCTTTTCTTCTCCTTAAACAATTGTTCAGAAACAGTTTTCTTTTTCTATCTTTTGAAGTCATCATTTTCATTTCTTTTGGTTAAGATTTTTCTATAGTAGTTTGTTTTTAAGAAGGATTTTCAGAGCTTACTACCAGTTGCCAATATGGTGCAAAGTAAATATGGATAGGACATGCCGAGGATAATGTGATGGGACGAGAAAGACGTCGTCATAAGACCGAATGATGGAGTGGTCTAAGATTTAGGGGAAAGTATGGAGTAAAGGTGGAAAGAAACAGTTGGGAAGTCTGTGAATAAGGAATCGTCAAGAAGGTCGGAAGTTATCGGCCAAGTTTCAAGATGGTCGGACAACGCAGAGCATGGAAAAGAGGAAAAGGGAAAACCATCCCCAGCAGGAGTACCGCAATCACACACCACACTCTAAACTAACAAAGTTTTCTTTGATTTAAAACAGGGATAGGAAAATGCTATTGATGGCGGAAAGACAGGCTACAAGGAAGATTACCAAAATGGGGCAGAAAATTTTCTTTCATGAAAATTTTCTTGAAGACGGGTACCCATCTGAAGAACAGGGAAGGCAATAAGGGGAATCCAGACAACACAAGTTCTAAGGGGAACAAATTTCGAAGAAAGACAACGCAAGTTTTAGTAGAAGTAGTTTTGAAGGAGGATAACACAAGTTCTAAGGAAAGCAGTTTTGAAGGAAGTTTGAATGAAGTTTCAAAAGGGAATAGTTAAGAAGGCAAGGGATAACAATGTCAATAGAATGCAGTTTAAGTAGTTGAAGTCAGGATCCCGCCTGGAGAATGGAGGTAGGTTATTTTTAAGATATAGTTGAAGTCAGGAGCCCGCTTGGAGAATGGAGGTGTTATTTTTAAGTAGGAATTGAAGTCAGGAGCCCGCCTGGAGAATGGAGGTATTATCTTTTTAAGTTGTAATCGAAGTCAGGAGCTCGCCTGGAGAATGGAGGTATTATCTTTTTAAGTTGTAATCGAAGTCAGGAGCCCGCCTGGAGAATGGAGGTATTTTATTTTCAAGTAGGAGTCGAAGTCAGGAACCCGCCTGGAGAATGGAGGTATTATCTTTTTAAGTTGTAATCGAAGTCAGGAGCCCGCCTGGAGAATGGAGGTGTTATATTTTTAAGTTGTAGATGAAGTCAGGAGCCCGCCTGGAGAATGGAGGTATTATCTTTTTAAGTTGTAATCGAAGTCAGGAGCCCGCCTGGAGAATGGAGGTATTATCTTTTTAAGTTGTAGATGAAGTCAGGAGCCCGCCTGGATAATGAAGGTATTTTATTTTCAATTAGGAGTCGAAGTTAGGAGCCCGCCTGGAGAATGGAGGTATTATCTTTTTAAGTTGTAATCGAAGTTAGGAGCCCGCCTGGAGAGCGGAGGTTTACAACAAAAATCAGAGCAATAAATTCAACTTCGGAAATCAAAAGGGAGGCAACAAAGGTCAGAAGAAGGCAGTTCAAGCTTCGAAGGAAAAATAATTCGAAGCTCACAAGAAGAAAATAAGCAGTTCGAGTTCGGCAATCAAGAGAAGGCTACGAGTCAAGTCAGAAGTGAAGAAACATCGGAAGAGACACAAATCAACAAGAGACACAAGCGCAGTTGGAAGATCCAAATAGGATTTTGTAATTCATAGACTATAGTTTAGTCTAGCTTCTTATTTTCTTTTAACACGGTGCAATAAGGAGGTCAGTAAGTAGTAGTAGCAGCAACGACATGCAGTAACAGCGAAACCACAACTCCATGGTAGTCCCAGCTACCAAAACTTCCTGAACTATATTGACCTGATTCTCTTTTAGCCAAGGATATGTAGGAAACCTTTGAACCAGAGGTTCAGTCAAATCTTTCAAAAAATGCTTCGCACGGAGTACTCAAATGGGAAAAAATCGCTCGTATCCGCTCACTTTATCTTTGCACAAAAACTCTTCGTGTTTCCAGACAAAGAGGGGCAACTGTGAGCACGTGATTTTTGTCCTACGAGAACCGCTCCCACAAATTTCAAAATAAAATAGTTTTGTGTTGTTTGCAATTTTTGTGGATTTTGTGCTATTTTTCTTTTATTGTTTTTTATTCGTCTGTGCATGTCTTATTTGTTAAATTAATAGAAAATACAAAATATGTCGCATTTGTATTTAGGATTTAATTCTACAATTAAGGGTAATTAAGTTTGTTTTACAAAATGGGAAAAATCACAAAATATGTACTTTGCATTTTTAGCATTTAATGTCAAATTGTATGATTTTATTTTTATCGGTATTTAATTGTGTGTGATGATTGTTATTAGGAATTAATTAGTATTTTTAATTTGGTTTATAATTTAATTTAGAATTTTAGTTTTATTAATTAGGAAATAAAAGAAAAAGAACAAAAAGAACAAAAATCGGATTGGGCCAAAAATTACAGCCCAATTCAACACCCCTGTACCCGGTCCAGTTCAGTCTGTCCCAGCCCCAACCCAAACGACGTTGTTTTGTCACTATAAATCTGGATCATCGATCTCATTCAATCGAACGGTTCGGTCCGTCCCCGGAATTATCCAAACGACGTTGTTTCATCTTTTTTAATCTGGACCGTAGAATTGGTTTGATCCAACGATCAAAATTCTTCCTCATAACCCGGTCTTTGCCCGACCCATTTTGTTCCAGACCGATCCAATCCCCAACCAGCCAAAAAGACCTCATTTTAGATAAGCAAAGTGATCCAAACCGTTGATCTCATTAGATCTAACCGCTTGGATTCACTCAACCCTCCCATATAAAAATCCCAAACAGACCCCAGCCCCCTCAGAACCCCCCTTCCCTCTTCGTCTCTCCTCAGAGACCCAAACACCCCACGAAACCCTAGCCGCTACCCCTCCCCTTCGCCTGAAACCCGGCGGCAACAATGCCGACGACCACTTAAATAACACCCCTGAACCACCAAACCACCCTCTCTCCAAATCCATGTCCCTCGTCCCTCGAATCATGGCGGAGAGTCTTGAATCTTAGATTAGAGACGAGCCCTCGAACCCTAAACCTAGCCAATCAGTCCCAAAGTTACACCACTGAACCCCCAAGCTACCCTCGTCCCAAAACCCATGATAGTTCTACTCGAATCTTAGTAGAGCTTATCGGATTTTGAATCAACTGAATGAACCCTAAAGGAACCAAAGCCTATGAATCGATCCAAAAAGGAAAAATTGAGGTCGTGGCCGACCTTAGTCGTGTGTTCTCAGTCGAAAAAACTCGATTAAGGTTCGGTTCGGCTTCAAACCTCAAGTCGAAGTTTCGATTGGAATGGATTGGAGTTTAGCATGTAGTTTCTGAGGTATTTCTTCTCTTTTATCTTATTTTTTTATCTGATTAAGTTCCATTTTAGTTCATCACTTCTATCAATTAATTTTCCTCCTCTTTCAAACCTTTTTCTGGTCCAGTTTTTCTCATTTTGGTTGATTGGCATATGTTGAATCATTTAAATGGTTTCGTCGATTGGTCCGTTCATGTCTATAGTTCAGTTGTCCTCTTCAAGTTATTGGATGTTGTTTTATCTTTTGACCTTTGTATTCTCAGCCTCAGGGCTCATAGCTATTATACTTTCTGTTCCAACATTTTGTTCGAGGTTAATTTAGAGTTATATTTGTTCCCAATATAAGTAGCTTATTCTCATGTATCTGTGTGAATCAATTTTTGACCTTAATAGTCCAGTCTGACTTTTATCTTGAATCATTGAATCCCTCATCTTGGTTAAAATGCTGTTGGATTTGATTTGAGTACAATTGATGATTGAGTTTAGTGATTCGGATCTACTTGTTTGTTCTGATATGAATCTCACCTTGTTGAATTGTCCTAATATTGTTGATTGGGAGTTAGTTTCATATATCTAATTAGTCAATTGATAGGCTTTAATCGGTTATAGCTAAAGGGTAATACAGGTTAAACGGATTAGATTGGGATAGAACAGTAGTTCCGAGGATGCCAGGAGGATATTTTTGGGATTTAAAAAGTTTAAAAATAGTTAGTTTAAGTGTTATGTCAGTAAAGTACTAGTGTGACCATTGAATTAATGCATTGATTAATACATTATGGATTGGGAATCAGGGACATCATGGGGTTTAAAGGAAATGGATTAAGAAGTCCATACCTGTTTGAACTTTAAATAAAGAAAAGACAAAGGTTAGTGGAGGACAAGTGAATTAAAAAAGAGATTAGACACATAGTAATGGGCTGTCAGGGAATATCATGGGCAAGAATGGTTTCTGAATAGTTTAAGTGTTCTAAATAGTTGTGAAGAGCTCTAGTTTTGGATATAAAGAGAAGGGGGCTGTTTTTTCTTGGAAGGAGGAGAAGAACTAAGTTTTGGGGAGTGTTTAAGAGAGCTTGGAAAATACAAACACTGGGAGAGAGTTTTAGGCAGTCAGTTAGTTCAATTAACATGGTTCCATTGAAAAATACCAAAAGTACTGCTACATTGTTTCTCTAGTTCAAATTGGATGAAGTTTTCTTCTGTTCTGAGTGCTGAAGTTCATCTGAAGTACACAGGTTGGATTTCAAATAAGTTTGGGGTCTAATTAAGTCAGTTATGGTTGAGGTTTAGGCTGCTGAGAGTGGTTTAATTGTTTTCTAGTCCATTTCTGGTTTAACTCAAGATCAGTAGAGCCTATTGTGGGTTATTTGCTGGTGCTGTTGGTTTACAAACTGGTGCTGGGTTGTGGTCGAGTGTTACTTTGGTTTAAAATTGGTTTTTGAGTTGTTCTGGATTCCAAGCTGTTACTGGTAGTGTTATTTGTTGCTGCTGTTGTTTACTGTGTTGTTATCTGCTACTGATCTCTTCCTTTTCTTCGTTGTATTTCCATCGCCAGGTACACATCTTCGAATCACCTCGATGTAGCTTGAATTGAAGTTGAAATGAAAGTGTTCACCGGACCTTGCTCATTTGGATGATATCTGTTGCCCATAATTCAATAAGTGTTAAATGAAGTATAAGTAGCTGATATTATCTCTGTTTTGTATTCTATACGAATAAGGGACTGTGTCAACTATTATTTTGTAATAGATTGTTAATTCGTCCAGGAAACATGTGTTCAGTAGCTAGTTGGATCGTTAATTGTGAATTGGCATTAGCTATAGTTAGTTTAGTGTGTTTGTTCAGTTTAAACACTTAAAGCTAGAAAATAACTTGAGTTAGCATTCTATTTTGGAAACTGTGATATTGTGCTTGCATTAATGGCCGTTGTTCGAATTGGTAATAGCAGTCACGTAAATGTCAAACTAGAATGTGAGTATAGCAGTGGTATAAGACGTTGGTTGGTCCGTTAGTTAAAAACAGAGTTGGAGTTTCAATTGCATGTTTTGGAAATGCAAAAATCATTTTTGCGAGTTGCTTACCGGCTTACAGTGCATTATTAATTTATTTTAGTTACAATAGGTAATAAATTAGTGAATTGGTGTTAAACTAGTGGCTTAATAACTTCATTCAGAATCGTTTAAGTTAAAATGAGCTGTCTGGGCTATGGCGTAGCCCAATTGTATGGATCATTCAAATTTGGTAACAAGCCCACCTCCTTTTAGGCCATTAATCTGCATGCTAGCCCAATGCTTTGATCAAAGGCCCCAAAATTGGGCATTTCTAATTTTTTTTGAATGTAGTAGTTCATAAATTAACTAAGTTTTTTATTATTATTATTTAGAGACAATAAAACTAAATAGAAAATTGTAGTTTACTTTAGGTTTGCCTTTAATAATAAAACGAGACGAGCCTTGCCAAATAAAAAAATGCAAAGATCACGGGGCCCTCGTTAAATGTATATATTAAAATACTTAGATTTTGGGACGGTCCGTTTAGCGAATTTCACGATTTTTTCCAAAATAATAATGCGCTAGTCACTTTAGGCGCACTTTTTAATAATGTACTTTCTTAAACTCGGGTGCAAATTTATGTGACCCAAATCCAAATCTCAACGGAGTCAAAATGCATCGATAACCACGGGTATATTGATGTGACATGGTTCGACATGCATTTTTACGATGTTGAAATTCTCTTTTAAAATAACAATAATAAAAGCGGGAAAGAGTTAAAAATTTACACATAGGTTCAACATATGTAAAATCAGATAAATAAGCCGAATATGACAGTTGAGCGACCGTGCTAGAATCACGGAACATGGGAATGCCTAACACCTTCTCCCGGGTTAACAAAATTCCTTATCCGGGTTCTGGTTCGCGGACTGTAATACAGAGTTAATTTTTCCTCGATTCGGGATTCAATCGGTGACTTGGGACACTATAAATCTCCCAAGTGGTGACTCTAAATCTTAATAATAAATCCCGTTTCGATTGTCCTTTAATTGGAAAAACTCCCTCTATGCCCCCTGCGGGCGTAGGTAAAAAGGAGGTGTGACACTCGTCCTCGAGCGGGTCAAGAAACATACCTGGAGCCTCAAACAAGTGAGGATATTTGCTCCGCATCTCCCGCTCGGTCTCCCAGGTAGCCTCCTCCACGGGCCGACCTCTCCACTGCACCTTCACTGAAGTTATATCCTTTGATCTCAACTTTCAAACCTGACGATCCAAAATAGCCACTGGCTCCACATCATATGTCAAATCAACATCCAACTGAACCGTGCTGAAGTCCAATACATGAGACGGGTCCCCAACATACTTCCGAAGCATAGATACATGAAATACTGGATGCACGCTCGACAAGCTGGGCAGCAAGGCAAGCTCATAAGCCACCTCCCCAATCCTCCTAAGTATCTCAAAAGGCCCAATGAACCGCGAACTCAGCTTCCCTTTCTTCCCAAACCGCATAACACCCTTCATGGGCGAAACCTTTAGCAAGACCTTTTCACCTACCATATAGGACACATCCCGAACCTTCCGGTCCGCATAACTCTTCTGACGCGACTGTGCTGTATGAAGCCTCTCCTAAATTAGCTTCACCTTCTCTAAGGCATCCTGGACCATCTCTATCCCCAATAATCTAGCCTCCCCGGGCTCGAACCATCCAACTGGAGATCTACACCGCCTCCCCGGGCTCGAACCATCCAACTGGAGATCTACACCACCTCCCATACAACGCCTCATACGGAGCCATCTGAATGCTCGATTGATAACTGTTGTTGTAGGCAAACTCTGCAAGTGGTAAAAACTCATCCCATGAACCCCCAAAATCAATAACACAGGCACGTAACATGTCCTCCAATATCTGAATAGTGTGCTCGGACTGCCCGTCCGTCTGAGGATGGAATGTTGTTCTCAACTCTACCTGCGTACCCAACTCCCGCTGAAATGTCCTCCAGAAATGAGAAGTGAACTGAGTACCCCTATCTGAGATAATAGACACTGGAACCCCATGCAATCGCACAATCTCCCGGATAAAGATCCCTGCCAACCGCTCCGAAGAATAAGTAGTACATACTGGAATGAAGTGCGCGGACTTGGTCAGCCGATCCACAATCACCGAAATTGAATCGAACTTCTTCAAAGTCCGAGGGAGACCACTCACAAAATCCATGGTAATCCTCTCCCACTTCCACTCGGGAATAATCATCCACTGAAGCACACCGCCCGACCTCTGATACTCGTACTTAACCTGCTGACAGTTGAGACACTGAGCTACAAACCCCACTATATCCTTCTTCATCCGCCTCCACCAGTAGTGCTGCCTCAAATCCTGATACATCTTTGCGGCACCTGGATGGATAGAATACCGCGAGCTGTGGGCCTCCTCCAATATCAAATCCCGAAGCCCATCCACATTGGGCACGCAAATCCAGCCCTGCATCCTCAACATGCCATCACTATCAATGGTCACATCCCGGGCATCATCATGCTGAACCCTGTCCTTAAGGACAAGCAAATGTGGATCATCATACTGGCACTCTCTGATGCGGTCATACAAGGAAGACTGAGAAACAACGCAAGCCAATACTCGGCTAGGCTCTGAAATATCTAACCTTACCATCTGATTGGCCAAAGCCTGAACATCAACTACAAATGGTCTCTCCCCAACTGTAATGTATGCCAAGCTCCCCATGCTAACCGCCTTCCGGCTCAAAGCATCAGCCACTACATTGGCCTTCCCCAGGTGATATAGAATGGTAATATCATAGTCCTTGAGTAACTCAAGCCACCTCCGTTGCCTCAAATTAAGATCTTTTTGCTTGAATAGATGCTGAAGACTATGATGATCGGTGAATACCTCACAGGATACTCCATACAAATAGTGCCTCCAAATCTTCAAGGCATGAACTATAGCAGCCAACTCCAAATCATGTACATGGTAGTTCTTCTCATGGGGCTTCAACAGACGAGAAGCATATGCAATAACTCTACCCTCCTGCATCAACATACATCCGATCCCAACTCTCGAAGCATCATAATACACAGTGTAAGAACCTGAAGCTGATGGTAATACCAACACTGGAGCTGTGGTTAAAGCTATCTTGAGCTTCTGAAAGCTCTCCTTGCACTCATCCGACCACACAAATGGAGCACCCTTCTGAGTCAACTTGGTCAAAGGTGATGCAATATAGGAAAATCCCTGAACAAACCGGCAATAATACCCTACCAACCCAAGGAAACTACAAATCTCTGTGGCTGAGGTCGGTCTAGGCCAACTCTGCACTGCCTCTATCTTCTTCGGGTCGACCTGAATACCTTCGCTGGACACCACGTGTCCCAAGAATGCCACTGACCCAAGCCAAAACTCACACTTGCAGAACTTTGCATAAAGCTTCTCCTCCCTCAATCTCTGTAACACCACTCTCAAATGTTGTGCGGGCTCCTCTTGGCTACGCGACTACAACAGGATGTCATCAATAAAAACAATCACAAATGAATCTAGATACGGCCGAAACATATTGTTCATCAAGTGCATGAAAGCTGCTGGGGCATTAGTCAGCCCAAAGGACATAACCAGAAACTCATAATGCCCATATCTAGTCCTGAAAGCAGTCTTCATAATATCTGAATCCTTGATCTTCAACTGGTGATAGCCTGAACGGAGATCAATCTTGGAGAATACCCTTGCCCCCTGAAGCTGGTCAAATAAATCATCAATACGAGGCAGGGGATACTTGTTCTTCACTGTCACTTTGTTCAATTGCATGTAGTCAATGCACATTCTTATTGTGCCATCCTTCTTTTTCACAAATACAACCGGTGCACCCCATGGTAACACACTAGGCCGAATGAACCCCTTATCTAGGAGTTCCTAAAGCTGATCTTTCTACTCTTTCAACTCTGCTGGTGCCATCCGATATGGAGAAATGGAAATGTGCTGAGTGCCTGGCACCAGGTCAATACCAAAATCAATGTCCCTGTCCGGTGGCATGCCCGGCAGGTCTGCAGGAAACACATCGGGAAGCTCCCTTATAACTGGGACCGAAACAATGCTAGGATCCTTAGCTCCCACATCCCTCACAAAAGCCAAATATGATAGACAACCTTTCCCAACCATACGCTGGGCCTTCAGGAAAGAAATCACCCTGCTAGGCACATAGTCAGTCACACCACGCCACTCGATCCTCGAAACACCCAATATAGCCAACGTGACTGTCTTAGCATGACAGTCCAGGATAGCATGACACGGAGATAATCAGTCCATGCCCAGAATAACATCAAAATCTACCATGCTCAATAGCAATAGATTATCTCGGGTCTCCAAACCCGAGAACATGGTCTACAATAATAGTATCGCCCACCGGGGTAGATACATGAATTGGTAAAGCAAGACACCCCCGGGTCGCACCCAAATGATGAGCAAAATAAGAAGACACATAGGAATAAGTGGAACCGGGATCAAATAAAATTGAGGCATCCCTGTGGCAAACTGAACTAATACCTGTGATAACAGTATCTGAAGCAATAACATCTGACCTGCCCTGAAGAGCATAGAAGTGGGACTGACCACCGCTCGATCAGCCTCCCCCTCGGGGGCGACCCCTAATTGCCTAACCCTCACCCCTAGATGGAGGGGTGGGTGCTGAAGAAAATGGTCCAGAAGATGAGGGCTGACCCCTCTAATGAGATGAACTAGCAGCATGGCGAGGACACTCCCTCCATATATGCCCAAACTCGCCACACTCGTAGCAACTCCCGGGTGCCGGGAACTGGGACCGAAGGGAACCCCTCACGCGAGAGTGGCTAGCTGATGCACTCAGCCTGGAAGAACCCTGAACAGATGGAGCATGAGACGAACTCTGTGCTGGAAGAGCGTTGAGAGATGACTGACTCTGCTGAGAGCCCTGAAAACCACGACCAGAAGATCCACCATGACACTCATGTCTAGCTGACTGTGCGGGCCTAAAAGAACGTCCTCGGCCCTGCAAAAATTGGCCCCTCGAAAGAGCGCCATTGTGACTACCAGAATCTTGAGGCCTCTTGGCCTCCCTCTCATCATGATCATGGCGGCAAACTGACTCAATATCTCGAGTTATATCCACCACCTCCTCAAAAGTAGCACCAAGCACTCTCTCTCTAGTCATCAGAATACGGAGAGGGTAGTGGAGATCATCAACAAACCTCCGGATACACTCATGGTCCATCGGGACCAACCAAACTGCATGTCGAGACAACTCAGAAAACCTCATCTCATACTGTGTCACTGACATCTCTCCCTGCTTTAGTCCCTCAAACTGTCTGCGCAGCTCCTCTCTACGAGACTACGATACATACTTCTCCAGGAAGAGAGTGGAGAATTACTGCCAAGTCAAAGGTGCTGCACCAACCGGCCTACACCGCTTATACGCCTCCCACCATGTGAAGGCCGCTCCAGTAAATTGAAATGTAGTAAAAGACACACCGCTGGTCTCAAGAATCCCCGCCATACGGAGCATCCGCTGACATTTACCAAGGAAACCCTGGGCATCCTCGCCCTCAGATCCACTAAATATCGGAGGCTGGAGTCTACCAAACCTCTCGAGGCGACACTGCTCATCCTCGGGCTTAACTGGAACCCTATACTCCTGAGCTGGTATAACTGGCTAGGTTGGAGGTGCCTTTGGAGTCTGTATCCCTGTAATCCCTGCTCAGGTGTGCGAGCAGAGTGGGTTTGATTGCCTCCCCCAGCCTGCGAAGTAGCTGCTGCTGCTGTGGTGGCTGAAACCACCTGAGCCAGACCCGTACAGACTATCAATATCTGGGCCAATGTCTCCTGGAGACCCGGAATCACAATGGGCACAGCTGGTGCCTGAACTGGTGCTGCTGGAGCCTAGTCCTGAGCTGGGGCAACTAAAGGATCCACAGGTGCTGCCCCTACTCCTCTGCCTCTACTACGACCATGACCACGAGCGCGTCACAACCTCTAGTAGCCTCAGTAGGTGGCACTGGTGGTAGTCCGCCACATCCGGTAGCTCGTGTCCTCACCATCTATGAGAGAATAAAATGAAGAGAAGTTCAGTATTCGGACCAACAAGTTCGCACGACAAGACTTTCAAGAATGTGGAATTTTTCCTAAAGGTCTGCAGCCTCCTGAGGATAAGTACAGACTTCTCTGTACCGATCCACGAGACTCTACTAAATCGGCTCATGACTCACGAGACCTAGTAACCTAGGCTCTGATACCAACTTGTCACGACCCCAATCCCGGTCGTGATGGTGCCTAACACAATGCTAGGCAAGCCCGACCATTTCAACACTCTCAACTCACGTACAAAACTTATTACCAATTAATAGAGTTAATTTACCAGTTTAACATGATTTCAATCTGTGATAGTAGATAGAATACTGCGAAAAACCATAACAAGTACCGATACAACTCCAAAAGATCCAGTGTCACGAGTCTAGAGCCTCTAAGTACGACTGAGTAGCAAATATGTACATATGAGAGTCTAGAATGCGGAAACAAAAGGGATAAGGGGAGAAATCGGGTCATGTGGACGCCAGACAACTACCTCGATAATCTCGGTGACTGTTTGGACAGCAGCAAAACAACTCTACTAAGCCTCCGGGATACCTGTATCTGCACACATGGGGCAGGGAGTAAAGTGAGTACTCCAACTCAGTGAGTAATAGCAATAAATAACGACTGAAGATAAGAAAACTCAAAAAAACACTATGCAGTTCTATATAAAGACAGTAAGTGCTTTAAACAACAGCCAAACGAAGAACAACAGGTGAATATCCCTCAAACCAGTGCACAATTCATTTACTCCTCTCAATGTTCGGAAATTTACTTATACCGCTACGGCGTGCAGCCCGATCCGTACAGTATACTGCTGTGGCATGCAGCCAGACCCATATACATGTATATATATAAAAACTATTGGGGCGTGCAGCCCGATCCAATAATAATAGTCAAATGCGCTCACTGGGGGTGTGCAGACTCCGAAGGGGCTCCTACAGCTCAAGCGCTATACTACTGCGGTGTGCAGTCCGATCCATATAATATATCACTGCGGCATGCAGTCCGATCCATAGAATATACTACTACGGCGTGCAGTCTAATCCATACAATATACTACTGCGGCGTGCAGTCCGTTCCATATATGTATATATATACTGCTGCGACGTGCAGCCCGATCCGGTATATATCAAATACTCTCACTATGGGTCCTTGACCCCTCTCAATCAGTATTGACTTGGCCTCTCGGGCCCACTCAGCTACGACAGGGTTCCCAAACCCAGGTATTTCTCATTAGGATTACCAATTTCTAAAGCTGGTTTATATTGTGTTTAACAGTTAAGAACATGACTAAGAGTATGACTTCGACAAGTAAAGTGAGTTCAACTAGAACAACATACCCCCTAAGGGTTCTACAGATCGGCACAAGGCCCCAAACATGGCAACTAGCCAAGAATATACTGATATTAATTAAGTCTTAGTCAAGAATATAGTAGTCATCAATCGGGATGGACCGAGTCTGAATCCCCAGCAGTAACAAACCCCACGCTCATCATACAGCGTGTGTCTCATCTCAACATAGCACCACGTAGTGCAAATCTGAGGTTTTAAACCCTCAGAACATCATTTATAACCATTACCCACCTCAACCCGGCCGAACTCCTAGCTTGCCTTGCGCCTGCCTTGCAAATCAACCTCCTCGTGAGTAGAATCTGGTCAAAACCACAAGGAATACATTACAATAGGCTTAGGGAACATAACCCAATTGAAAAGACTCGAAAATTATCAAAAATAACGAAGTTGGCAAAACCCGAACCCCGGGCCCACTTCTTGAAAAATTACAAAATTCATATCATCGGATTCCTCATCTCGCCACGACTCCATACATATCAAATTTACCAAAATCGGAGTCCATTTGACCCTTCAAGTTCCATTTTTAAATCACCAAGTTCCCAAGCCCTAGCTTTCACTCTCTTTTGATGAATTTCAACCAATTCCCATGTTAAATTTATCATAATTTCATGTATTTAGGCCAAGGGCCTTACCTCCAATCACACCTAGTCGAAATGCCCCTTCAATTCCGTCCAATAGATCTCAAGCTCGCTTAAAAATGGTGGAAAATATCCCAAGCTCGCGGATGAAAATGTTATTTTAAAACCCTTTTGTCCAGGCCGACTTTCGCTTCTGCGGTCCTTCTTTCACTTATGCGGGACCGGTTCTGCGGCCAAATCCTCGCTTCTGCGGAACCTCAATAAAATGTCCAAAACCGCTTCTGTGGTAAAACTTCCGGTTATGCGGACCCGCTTATGCGGACAAATTTCCGCTTCTGCGAAAATTGCTCGACCTCATCCTTTTCGCACCTGCGATACCTGCCTCTACTTCCGCGCAACCACATCTGCTATTTCCTTTCTGCAGATGTGAAAATACCTGCTGCAGCCAAGAACCTGCAATTCCAACTTCACATTTCCTTCCGATAGCCACCCAAAATTACCCCGAGGCCCTCGGGAAACCAAAAGTGCCAACCCATCCTAAAACGCTCTAGTTATGGAAGAAGGAACCGAGAAGAAGGTATCAGCAACAACTGATTTTATTACGGGACAGCTCATGATGTTCATATCGATCTATTATGCGCCTCTGCATAGGTGAGCTCTAAGCCGGGGGTGGCCAAATAAGGCTTAGCTGATCGTATCACTATCGAATCAACTTGAACAAGTATAACTTGACCCGATTTGAGGGGCGG
>MU772220.1:166501-183115 GCA_026770625.1 Nicotiana glauca
TATATATATATATATATATATATATATATATATATATATATATACTCTGAAATTAATACATTCCTAAGTGAGCGAAAGATAACATTCCTAATTGACGCACACGGCATGCGATAATTAGGCTCCACGCGTTCAAGGGCGGCTCCATGAAATTAGTGGCCTAAAGCCAAATTTTAATAAGAGGCCTTACACTTTTTTTATTAGTACGTATACACACATGTATGTAAAAATAAATAAATCTTGCCATTTGTTTCATACTTGTTATTTATAGTATATATTCTTAAATGACATAAAGTCTTTAACTTCACATAGAATATTATTATGTATATTAGAGAAGAAAATTTAAATAAATGAGATGTTAGACATGTATTCACAATATGTTACCTTTGATATTTCTGTAAAAAAATATATTTACTAATATTAAGATTTAAGTAATTTAATTCAAAGTATTAAAAATAATTTTACTGTTTAAGGATAGACGCAGGGACCTAAGTAAGGCTTTACTAGTCTCCTACTAGAGCCACTTATCCACCTCTGACTTTCTCAATCAAATTTATAGTCTCACATAATATAACGCAATAATGATAAAAGCATTAAAGATAGTAAGTGTGTCATTCAGTTACCAAAACGTGAATGAAGCTAGTTGAGCAGTACGTTTATTGTAGGGCAGTAGTCTGTAAATAATTATTGATTGTTAATAAGGGATGGCTCAACAGAACTGGTGGCCTAAACTAAAATATAATAAAAAGACCCTGAAACGTCTTTTATAAAATCCATATAATATTGAGGCACAAAAAAAATATAAATGACTTTGATATAGTGGTGAGAGCGTAACTCATGATGTATGAGTTAGATGCGTGTCATACGGTATTGAATTCTTCCCTTAAATAAAAATGATAAAGGGTGAGCCCATTATTCATCATGTTTTGAACCTTGCGACATTTGTCTCGGGGATTTTTTTTAGTTTAAAAAGATGAGACACAAAAGAACTTGCTTTTCTGGTGTGTGGATCAATCAAATGTGACAAGAAGGAATAGTTAATTTAGAGAATTTGAGTTAAAATTAGAAAGTAAAATTGTAAGAACCATGAAAAAAGACTATACATAAAGAAAGAAAATAAAATTGATGAGAGGTAAATATATTATTTAATTTAGTAAGAAAAAGTTATCCAGTTAACTCACTCAATCTTATGTCTACCAAATATTAAAATTTAAAATCTTTTATTAATCTATATTATTATAAAAGCATGAATAAAATATTGAATTACAAAAATAATCTTTTAATATAAGCATAATAACTCACAATAAAAGGATATAATTAAAATTCTAGACATTAACCTTGTAATCCTATTAGTTTTAGGACATAATTGTAGCTACGAAATAAGCGGCAGAGTCACTGTATATGGACGTTCTACCTTTTGTTTAATCTCTATGAAAATACAAATATTTCTCACATGAAATAAAATCATAGAAGAGAAACTAATTGGAATTTGAAGATCACTATTCAATAATTTTTATCCAAATTTTAAGGTTATTAAATACAAATAGAGGACAATCAAAATCACTTTTACTCTTATCTATATCTATATTTATATCTATGTCTATCTATATCATCAATATTATTATAAAAAGATGAATACAATATTGGATTACAAAAATAACATTTTAATAGTAACTATAATAACTCACAATAAAAGGACATAATCAGAATTTTAGATACTAGCCTTGTAATCCTATTAGTTTTAGGACATAATATTACACGTTAGGAATCCTATATGATAACCTTTAGGAATCCTATTTGTATAATTATTATAGGGCATTAGATATACAATACTACATGTTAGCATGTAAACCTAATTCCTTTAGGAATATGTCTAAATTTCTATTAGTATAATTATGTGACTATCCGACCGATCGTCTTAAGAATTAATGCCCGAATCCCCTATTAACTGCTTTTTCCAAGTCTATTTGTGCTAATTTTAATTGCCAGGATGTTCGATTTTGAGTTTCGGAGAGTTTTGGGACACTTAGTCCCTAAATAAGAGCTTAAGTGTTGGAAAATTGCCCGTAGTCGGAACAGTGTGAAGACGGCCTATGAATGGAAATCCGATGGTTCCGTTAGTTCTATTAGGTGATTTCGGGGTTGGGAGCGTATTCGGAATGTGTTTTGGAGGTCTGTAGCTGATTTAGGCTTGAAATGCCAAAGTTTGAATTTTTGAAGTTTTCGGTCCGATAGTGAGATTTTGATCCGAGGGTCGGAATGGAATTCTGGAAGTTTCAATAGCTCCGTCATGTCATTTGGGATACGTGTGTAAAATTTCAAGTTATTTGGACGAGTTTTGGTTAGCTTTTTGATCGAAAACGTATTTTGTTAGAGTTTCTGATATTGTTTTAGGTGGTTTAAGGGTTGGTAAAAGTTTGAATGATGTTATGGGATATGTCTGTAGGTTTGATTGAGGTCCCGGGGGCCTCGGGTGTGTTTCAGGTGCTCAACAGAGCAATTTTGAGTTGTAAAAAGTTGCAGGTTTTTGCCCAGGTCTGTTGCAGACCATTCTTCTCTGCGACCGCAGATTCCCTTATGCGATCGCATAGTGCAAATTCGGAGGGTGATATTTTTGTTCTACGCAATCGCATTATCTCGTTCGCGATCGCGGAGGTCAGCTTTTCCCTTCATCAATGTAACGACCCGATCGGTCGTTTCGAGCCCTAATGCGTCGTTCAGTAGTCTAAGGCCATGAGCAGCTTCAATTTAAGTATTACTACTTGTACGTGCGGTCAGAATTGAGTTTCAGGAAAATCGGGAGTTGATTTGGGAAGAGAATTATTATTTCGGAAGTTGAAAGTTGAAAGAAAGAACTAGGATTGAAATTTGGAGTAAACGACCTTGGAATCGGGATCTGAAGGTTCCAGCAGGTTCGTGTGATGATTTTGGACTTGGGCGTATGCCCGATTCGTGTTTTGGATAACCCGGGAGTGTTTTGGCGCCTATTGTGGAAGTTAGCATTTTAGAAGAAATTTATAAGTTTGGCTTGAAGTGAATTTCAGTGTTATCGATGTCCGTTTGGGATTCCGAGACCGTGAATAGATCCGTATGGTGATTCTGGAGTTGGGAGCGCGATCGGAAGTGAATTTGGAGGTCCGTAGGTCATTTGGCTAAAGATAGAAATTTAAAGGTTTTGAGAAGTTTGACCGTAAGTTGACTTTTTGATATCGAGGTCGGAATCCAAATCCGGAAGTTGGAGTAGGTCTGTAATGTCAAATATGACTTGTGAGCAAAATTTGAGGTCAATGGACGTGATTTGCTAGGGTTAAACATCGGAAATAGAAGTTTGAAATTTTTGAAGTCCATTAAGTTTGGATTGGAGGTTGATTCATGATTTTAGTATTGTTTGATATGATTTGAGGCCTCGAACAAGTCCGTAATATGTTTTGGGACTGGTTGGTATGATTGGTTGGGGTCCCGGAGACCTCGGGTGGATTCCAGATAGTTAACGGATCAAAATGGAATTTTTGGAAAGTGCTTAAGCATCTGCTTCTATCATAACCGCACCTGCGGTTGGTTGTCCGCAGGTGCGAGACCGCAGAAGCGGTCGTAGCCTCGCAGAAGCGGCCCAAGGCCAGGAAGCCCAAGACCGCATATGCGGCCCTAAATCTGCAGAAGCGGTGGGCCGGCCTGCAGAAGCGCCCCAGACTGCAGAAGCGGTCTTTCTTCCGCACAAGCGGTGGTCGCAGATGCGGCCCAAGACCGCATATGCGAAAATCGCATAAGGCACTACCTTCATTTATTCGGGCTTAAGGACTTTTCACTCGTTTCTTGGGCGATTTTGGGAGCTTTTGACAGAAGACTTTCCCCTAGTATCTTGAGGTAAGCTATCCCACCTATTCTTAGTTTAATACTTGAGTTTTTGGTAGATTAACACATGTAAAATTAGTGAAAATCATGGGAATAGAGTAAAACCTAGGGTTTTGTTAAAAATAAGGTTTAACCACAAAATGGGTTATAAAATGGAGTAAAAATCATATATGTTTTTGATCCTTAAGTTATAAAGAACAACTTCCTTCGAAAAATTTCGGAATCAGGGCACGTGAGCCCAAGGTTGGATTTATAGGAACCTTGAATTTAGGGTTGGGAAATTGGGTTGATAGTTAGAATATGAACCTTTAAGCATATATTGACTAGTTCTTACATTATTTGAATAGTTGTGGATCGTTCGGCTCTAAATGGGAGGTTTGGGCGAGTTCTTGAATCGGAATATAGGCTTCGGAGCGAGGTGAGTCTCCTTTCTAACCTTGTAAGAGGGAATTGTCCCCATTGGTGAGTTAATTGGTTATGTGCTCCTATTTGCGGGGGCTACGTACGCACGAGGTGATGAGAGTTCGTGCGTAGCAACTATTATACTATTGTCCGGGTAGTCTAGGACCCTAAAGCATGCTATACTTTGAATGTTGTAATCTTATGGATAGTTGAGTTTCTTAAACCACATCAAAATAGTAAATGAATTTCTAACAAGACCTAAACCTCATTTTCTTAAATTGTTAAAAGAGAATTAGCTTTTCTTTGAATAATTGCCCCATGTTGGCTTCTTGATTGGATGTCTCTATGTGTTTATTTTGGAACGGGCCGAACGCCTCGGCAGATTAAATAGATGCATCTACAGGCGCGTCGTCGACCCTCGGTAAGTGCACAGTTTATTTTTGTTGGATCGGGCTATCGCCTCGGCATGATTGCGCATGATATATATATTGTTTCATGAGAATTTTAAATGCTGATATTGCCTTTCATGGCTTGATATAAATTGATAAGATGATGAAAAGTAATCCTTGAAAATCCCTTATTATTTATTAAAGGTGTTTACCTGTTTTCCGGCTTAGTGAGTTAGAACTACTATATAAATTCATGATTTCCTCACATTTTAGTATATTGTTAATTGACCTCTAGTAAGTGTCGAAGTTGACTATCTCGTCTCTACTTCTTTGAGATTAGACGGGATACTTATTGAGTACACATTGATTACGTACTCATACTACACATCTGTGCATTTTTTTGTTGCACAGGTATATGTAATCCTAGTGGCCTACTGGGCGTAGCAGCACGGATGATTCTAGGACTAGGTGAGTTGCATTATTCGAGGCGACTCGCAGCTAGTATAGTCCCTTTCAGCATATTGTATTTATTTCCTGTCCACTGTATTTCGGACGGATATTGTATTTTATTTTTTATCAGTAGATGCTCATGCACTCGTGACACCGGGTTCTGGGATAGTTTGTAGTATTCTATATTACCTGCTTATCATTAGATTTGATTTGAGATTATTATTATTTTTAAATTGCTAAATTCAAAGGAAATTCCTAAATTTTAAAAAGTATTAAAAATGAGATTTAGGTTAAGTAAATTGGTTGGCTTGCCTGACAGCAGTGTCCGGCGACATCACGACCCTTAGCAGATTTTGGGTCGTGATAACATGGTATCAGAGCACTAGGTTCCCTTAGGTCTCATAAGTCATGAGCAAGTCTATTAGAGTCTCGCGGATCGGTACGGAGACGTCTGTACTTATCCTCGGGAGGCTGCAGGGCTGTTAGGAGTACTTCCCTTCTTGATTCCTCATCGTGCGATTTGATTCATGTGATGCTTATGCCTTTGTTTCCTTCCTACTCAAACTTACGCGACACGAACCGCTTGTTATAAATCGAGAATTGAAGAACTATAATGGTACTACAGATGTGATACAGGATGTTTCTCTCGGTATAGCTGATCGAATTATTATCATCGCTTTATGGAAGAATATTTTATTGTTTTAGCCCAGTAGTGGTACTTTTGAGGGCTTGAGGCTAGGCACAAATTGCCACGATGCTTATGAACAACTATTCTACAATAGTGATATGATGGTAGGGTGTTGCCCACGTGTCGGGGCAGTGAACGACTTCAAGGGAGGTTTACTCAGTGCATAATCAAGAGATTCAATATTTTATTCCCGGCAGGGGGAAAAGGCAATCGAACTAAGGATGGTCAGATGTGGACTGGTGGAAGTAATGAGACTTGGTAATTGCAAGTGTGGTGGAGTTTTCTCCTATGATGGGGTACTGTTGTCCTAATTGAACGTATTAATTTTGTCGGTGTTATGATCTTCTACAGTTCGCCTTTGGGGCAAGATATCATGAAATAGTATCGGAGATGCAACTATCAGATATCGCAGGGTGCGGTGGTTTAGGATTGAATCAGTATTTCAAATGTTGACGGTTCGAGAAAGATGACCTTCAGAAAAGTTTGGAGTTAGTAGCAAATTTTGGGTTCAAGTTCTATGAAGATAAATTTTATTAAGGCAACAACTGAACAGCAAAAGATAAGAAGGACATGTGGGAAGTGTCAGGCGGAGTTTTAAACTTCTAAAAGGCCAGGCTTAGGAAGCGCAGACCGATTAGTTGATTAAAGAAGTGAGTCTGCCCAAAGTGGGAGAGTGGCGGAGCTGCGTAGGGGCTTGGTAATAAGATGACTATACGCCTTAAGGAGAGTTTGGAATGATTTGAGAATATTGGTGCTTGGTTATTGGGGTCTACGGATTTAATTTGAAGTAGGGATTCTTGTGCGGCCGGAGATTTAATATAACGGAAAGGACCCGCTTAAATGAAGAAGGATGTAGCATGACTTTGAATTGGAAAAATGTTTTCGCATATTTAAATGGTGTCCACGAGGGGTAAATGGACCTGTGCAGCTAGAGAGTGAGCTCAGACTCAGGAAGGGTCATTGATGTCATAGTAATTGTACCATATGCAGCAGTGTTGGAAGATGCCGGGAAGAGCCTTCTATAGGCGGGTTACCCAATTGAGCAGGCTAGCAGTCGCATGGTTGGTGAGGCTTCTGCGAAGAATTTTATAGGTTATGTAGCAAAGAGATCGGTCATGCGAATGTAGTGGGTGAATCAGAGTATAAAAGAATGGGGTTTTGAGAAAAGAATACGAGAATTTATGCGGTTGATTGCGCGAGGTTATGTCAATAAGAGATAAAGAGGATGGGTGAATTCCAGATTCATGATATGATGGCTTCATACTAAGTGGGAGAGTCCCACCACTTATGATTGGGTTGCATGGTTTAACTACATGCGAGATTTTTGGCTATTAGCATATCGATGGGCTATTTCATCTATGGGAAAGGGCCATAAGTGGTAATTTGAGCAAGGAAGTATTAAAGGTGGACTATCGTTGGCCTTATTGGCCCATGTTCAAACTTTGGGAAGGATTCAGGAGTGTGCTTCGTAAAGATGCGGGTTCCCAGGGAAGTGATTTTGCCAGGTGCTTCAACAATGGGGCATCCATGTGCTAGAAGATTTATGGAATTGATTATATTCGGGGCCAAGTCAGGGCGGGTGGCTCTCAACAGCGGTCCTAGTGAAATTCAAAAGATAAAGTGTGGTGCCTAATGATTTCGAACCTATAAGTACAGTTAAGAATCATGCTTTGTAGCAGCTTATGAGGAGGTGCCCAGAATGTTCTATGATATTTTAACTTACGGTATTGCATTTGAGAGAATGAGACAGTTCGTGGGATTTGAGACAATATGGTCTCATGATTCAAGGTCACTCGAGATGAGTGTAGATGGAGTATGTTATGGGTTGGATGGAATTAGTATTATTTCTAAGGCAATCGGGGTGAATCTAAAGAAGATAGATTGGTTAGCCATAATTTAGTTGGCATGTTGGTGGTAGAGATCAACTCTTTCAGCGTCGTTAAGTTATGCAAGTAATATGTGGCGGTGCGTATGAGGCTTGTCAGCCGCCGTAATTGATATTATTCTGAAGCATTCTACTGTTATGGCTTGTTATGAGGAAGTGGATTCCGGAAAGGCTATGTGCCTTAGACCACTACTTAGAGATTTGTGTATTTCCACGGTTATAAGAAATTGCTTGTGTGTTACTATGTTTCTCCAGAAGCGAGTTCAGTGAAAAGCTTTTATGTGATGAAGTGTTGACCTATTAGAAGTTTCGGGTTATGATAAGGGCCATGTTCTATCGTACATTGGTATGTTGGGTGCAGTGACTAGTGTGGGATTTGAAGTGAAAGGAATCAAGGTTGCAGTTTGGTGCCGACAAGGATGTCACGAGCTCGGATGAGCACGAAAGGAGTTTCGATGTTTAAAGTAAGTGGTATTGTCATCAGCTCCACCTGAGATCGGTGTCTCGTGAAAAAGGCTTTGCATCCTGGTTAGGGATTCTTGATCGCTTTTTAGCATCAGTGCGGCCAATGGTATGGATGTGTGGACCTGTTATGTGTTTCGGAAGGTTGTGGGAGCGAGTCCCACAGAAAGATGGTATAAGTGTGGCATGTTGTCACTTGATTGATTGAAGAAGTTAAACCAAGTATGAAGATTTTTGATGATATCGATAAGTTGAGGATATATGCCTGGAGGGCACTCAGTTACTGAGTTGTGGACCGTGGATGAGTACTCCGGTTATGATGGTTTTCCTTGTGTGTTATGAGAAGAGGGAAATTAGTATGGACCTTTGAAAGGTTATTGGCTTAGTTTGATATGATCATGATCGACTTGAGGTCGGTCGATGGATTTAAATATGAATTTGGGCTCTATGTTAGCCAGTTGTGTTCATTTCTGTAATGCGCTCCTTATGGAGTAGTAAGGGTATTATTTCTGTCACGACCCAAATCCACTACAGGTCGTGATGGCGCCGGACATCGCTGTCAGGCTAGCCAATTAGATTATTTCCTCTTTTAATACTTTTGAAGATCTAAGGTTTTTCCCTTTTTTTTGTTTCACATAAAATACGGTCATTTCTCGAATTTAAACTTAAATAATTCCAATTAATACAAAGATTTACTGAAACTATCCCAGAAGCCCGGTGTCACAAGTGCATGAGCAACTACAGGTAAGGATATAAATACAACACAACACCTGTCCGGAATACAATGGACAGAAAGGAAATACAATTACTAGGAAGGGACTTAAAAAGCTACGGGTCGCCTCGCATACTGCAACTCACCTAGTCCCTGAATCGTCCGTGCTGCTGTACCCAGTAGGCCGCTAATATGTCATGAACCTGTGCAACAAAAATGCACAGAAGTGTAGTATGAGTACGTAATCAACGTGTACTCAGTGAGTGTCCCGCCTAATCCCGAAGGGGTAGAGACGAGATAGCCAACTTTGACACACTCTAATGGTCCAACGATTATTTGTTCTCAATATACATATTCAAACAGTGGATTTATTTTCTAACATGATTGTTATTCAGATAGAGGAAAACAAGTAAACACATAAGTATTTCATAGGAAATTTTCCAAGATTTCTTTTCATTATTAACAAGATGATCTCGAGCCAGAGGGAGGCATGTAACGACTTACACAAGTGCAGGAAGCAATACAAGCATGCACAAATCATACCGAGGCGACGGCCCGATCCAATAGAAATAAATGTGCACTTGCCGAGGGTTGACGGCGCGCCTATAGATGCATCTATCAATCTGCCGAGGCATTCGGCCCGTTCCAAAATAAACACACACAGACAGATAAACAGTCAGGAAGTCAACGTGGAGCAAATATCCAGGAAAAAGTCCATTCTCTTTTTTTAATTTGAGAAGACGAAGCTTAAGTCTTTTAAAATCCAATTATCAATTTAATGTGATTTAAACAATCTAAGCCATCAGGGATTTCACAATTTATCCACATATAACATGCTTTTGGGTCCTAAACTATCCGGACAATAGCATATAGTTGCTACGCACGGACTCTCGTCACCTCGTGCGCACGTAGCCCCAACAACTAGGAGCACATAATCAATTTAATTCACCTATGGGGTAATTTCCCCCTCACAGAATTAGAAAGGAAACTCACCTCGCTCCGAAGACTCGCAATCGGCATCCTACATCCTTCCGAAAGCTTGAACCAATGCACCATACACCAAAACTAGCCAATTAACGATAAACTGATGAGAATATACTTAAATACTTGTTAACAATTTAGATTATACAAGTTCCCAACTCCGCTTAGTGAAATGACCAAAATTCCCTCGGGCCCACGTGCCCGGAATCAAAAATTTCTCGAAGACAAAGGCTACCCATGACCTTAGGAACTCAAATATATGATTTTCTCCTAATTCCATACTCAAAATCGTGGCTAAAATCCAAGATTATAATTTTTTCTAGGTTTCCAACCAAAACCCCAATATTTACACTAAGTTCCATGCTTAATCTCATACATAATCAATGTATTTAACTCAAAAGTAATGGGGATGACTTACCTTAACATAGATAACGAAACCCCTCTTTGAAGCTCTGCAAAAATCGCCCCATGAAGTGAGAAATGAGGGAAAGGAACCAAAATCCCGATTTAAAACAACCTTACTGCTCCAGCAATTTCCGCTTCTGCGGAATTATAACCGCTTATGCGGTTCCGCTTCTGCGGATAAAAGGCCGCTTCTGCGACTTAACCCTGGCCTAGCCTCCTTCACTTCTGCGTTATAACCGCAGGTGCGGTCCCGCTTATGCGGGTCCTTGACCGCATCTGCGGTCCTCAAGCCTTGGACCCAAACCGCTTCTGCAGCTAGCCAACCGCTCCTGCGGTTCCGCATCAGCGGATCAAGGGCCGCTTCTGTGGTCCTGGCCGCCCTCGCCCTCGTCCTGCGGCTTCTCCTCCGCATCTGCGGGGACGCTTCTGCGATCCCATTTCCGCAGAAGCGGAAATACCAGATACCAGCAAACTCAGCTTTTCCAGAAATCCAATTTTTGATCCGTTAACCACCCGGAATCCACCAGAGGCCCCCGGGACACCAACCAATCATACCAACCAATCCCAAAACACGGACCTGCTCGAGGCCTCACATCATATCAAACAACACCAAAATCACGAATTACATCTCAATTCAAGCTTTATGAACTTTGAAGTTTCCAACTTCTATTTCCGATGCCGAAACCTATCAAATTACGTCCGATTGACTTTAAATTTTGCACACAAGTCATATTTGACATTACGGACCTACTCCAACTTCCGGAATTTGATTCCGACCCCGATATCAAAAAGTCAACCCTCCGGTCAAACTCTCCAAAAACCTTCAACTTTCTATCTTTAGCCAAATGGCTTCAAAATGGTCTACAGACCTCCGAATTCACTTCCGATCGCGCACCAATTTTAGAATCACTATACGGAGCTATTCACAGTCTCGAAATTCCAAACGGACATTGATAACACTGATATGCACTTCAAACCAAACTTATGAAATTTCTTCTAAAATACTAGCTTCCACAATAGGCGTCAAAATGCTCCAGGGTTATCCAAAACCCACCCCGGGCATATGACCAAGTCCGAAATCATCAAACGAACCTGCTGGAACCTTCAGATCCTGATTCCGAGGTCGTTTACTCAAAATTCCAATCCTAGTTCATTCTTTCAACTTTAAGCTTCCGAAATGAGACTTCTCTTCCCAATTCAACTCCGGACTTCTCGAAATTCAATTCCGAGCACGCGTACAAGTCATAATGCCTGAAATGAAGCTGTTCATGGCCTCCGACTGCTGAACGGAGCGCTAGTACTCAAAACGACCGGTCGGGTCATTATATTCTCTCCCACTTAAACATACGTTCGTCCTCGAACGTGCTGAGAACTGTGCTGGAGTAGTCTGAAATCACTGTTTAGCACCTCACACACCTTCCCGTGCTACCACAACTTAGCTGAGCACATAAGCTCGACAAATTCTGAAGATATTCCCTTTTTATTCAAGCAAACAAGCATTAGAGCCCGATTCCAACATCTGGAATCCTATGCCAGGCCTGCTTCCAACATACAATCACCATATCAATCACTACACGTTGTACTCAAACATAACGGCATAACTTTGCTAAATTCTTACTTTGCAACACTAAATCCAAAGGACCACAATAATATTCTCTGATCAACTTAGCCAAAATCCTACTGATCCGATGCTCCCATTTCACCCCATGACATGTACAGGTCTTACTCTAACCTTTACCATACCGCCATGACGGAAGAGATGTGCCGACATTCATAATCAATTCCCGAGTCAACAACACATCAGGTCTACACTCCTGACAAGGCCTTCACCTCATTCTAAACCTAATAATGGTCTTATCTCCATAACATACCTCATATAACTGGATTGTACAGAATCCTAGATAAAAGGATCTTGTCCCATCCGATACCACTACTCAGGCAATAAGCCATCCCAGAAATTATTAAAATCTCATATGATGCTACCATGTGCCAATAGGCCACCAATCTGAACACAACACAAACAGGAAATCGAATTCTGGAAGGAATTATCTAAACCCCGCACTAATACGGAATTCTCCTAGAAAATAGGAAGCGAAACACATAAAGGAATAGCATATAGAAAACTAGACTCGACATCACACTGTTGCGGTGCGCAACCCGATCCAAATAACATACCCATGGCGGCGTGCCACCCGATCCACAAATAGATCTCACATAAGGAGATTGCACTTCGAGCTAAATTTGCTCATTACAATAAAAATATCAAATTTCGATCGTAAGCACGCTAAGTGCATAATACCATCCTTGAGGAAACACATAGCGCTATAGGCTACAAAACTGAAGCACAACTAAGGTGCGATATACAATTCTGAATCTCAAGAGCCATTCCACTCACATGACATCATCGCCACGCGGAATCTATCACATAAAAATTTACCAAGCCGCCTCACTACTCATACGGCGCAATATACCATTACCTGGGATAGCTGATGACAGACTAACACCCTGTTTGTTCCTCCATAAGGAATGCTTACTGACACATACACAACTGGCCTGATATAAGGCCCTGTTCACATATAATTCTATCTACTGATCTCAAGCCGATTTCTTATTGCACAAACTTGGTTAATAACCTTTCAGAGGTCCATAGTAACTCTCTTTCCCTCATGACACATAAGAAAAACCGGTATAACCGGAGCATCCTCCCCAGTTCATGACCCAATAACAAAGTGCCCTCCAGGCATAGTTTCTCAAACAAATGTTATTACCACAATCCTTATACTTGCTTAACTCTTTAGTCAATCAAGTGACTATATGTCACACTTACACAATCTTCCCGTGGGACACGCTCCCACAATATTCTGAATTAAATATCAAGTCTGCTCATTCCAACCATCGGTTGCACCAACGCTGAAAAGCGATCAAGAATCCTTAACAAGGATACAAGCCTTTTTCACAAACATCGATCTCAGGTGACTCCGAAGCCAATGCCAATTTACTCTAATCATTCAACCCTTTCCTCGCTCGCCTGAGCCTGTGACATCCTCGTTAACACCGAACTGCAACCTTGATCCTCACTTTGAATTTCCACGCTACTCACTGCACCCAATGTGCCAACATACGATAGAACACGATTTTCATCATAACCCCAAAACTGTTAATATTTTAACACCTTATCACATAAAAGCATTGCACTTTACTCACTTCAGGAGAACTATAGCAACACACATGTAAATTACCATAACCGTAGAATATGCAAGTTTGCAAGTAGTGGTCCAAGCCACTATACCCCCTTTACGGAATCTGTTTCCACATAACAAGCCGTAACAATAGGAGGCTTCCGAATATCATCAATTGCGGTGGCTGACAAGCCTGACACATACCGCTACAAATCGTACACACTACCTGATCATGCTGAATGAACTGGTCACAAATCCCATCATGCCCAAATTCAACTGTGGCTAATCAATCTCTTTCCTTCCAATTTATCCTTGCTTACCTTAGAAATAATAATAACCCCATTCCACACAACATACTCCATCTACACTCATCCCGAGTAACCTCGAATCACGAGATCATGCTGTCTCAACTCCTACGAACCATTTCGTACTTCCCAATTGCTACATTACAAGCCAACCATCACAGGACATCCTGTGCCACTTCTCATAAGCTGCTTCCCAAGCTTGATTCTTAATTGTGCCCATAGGCTCGAAATCATTACGCACCATACTTTTACCCCTTTTGAATCCATTAGGACCGTTACTGAGAGCCACCCGCTCTGACTTGGTCTCGAATATACTCAGTTTCATAAATCTCATAGCACACGAATACCCTCTCGACAAGGCACCCGGTGAAATCGTCTCCTCCGAAGCCTGTACCTATACAAGGTATAAATTCTTAACCATCCTCCAAGTCCGAACATGAGCCGATAAGGCCAACCATAGCATGCCTCCAACAATTCATTTGCTCAAATTACCACTTATGGTTTTCCGCAGCTGAGATAACCCCTCAGTATGTTATTAACCAGGAACTTCGCAAGTAGCTAACCATGAAGCCCAAATCATAAGCGGTGGGACTCTTCCACTTAGCTTGAAGCCATTATTACAATACTCTGGAGTTCACCAAAAATTTTAATCTCTTGTTGACAAAACCTTGCGCGAACATCCACCGCAAATTCTCGAAATTCTCATGTAAATCCCCATCTCTCATATTCTGAATCATCATCCACCTCCGCACCAACAATCGCAGGCATTCTCGATATCTTACCGTAGAAACCCAATTGGTTTCTCCAAATCATTAACACCATTCACACAATAATTCCCCTTGTTGCATATCCAGTAGAACTCTTCGTAGGAGCCTCGCCAACCACGCGACTGCTACCCTGCTCAGCGGAATATCCCACCTGTCGAAATCACTCCCCGACACCTTCCAACGTTGCTGCATGGGGTACCATCGCTATGACACCAATAACCCATCCTGAGTTCGAGTTCACTCTCCAGCTGTACGAGTCCATTCATCCCTCGTGGACATCCATTAAATGTGCAACAACATCCTTTCGCTTCACAGTCGTGCTACGTCTTTCTTCACTTCAAGCAGCTTATTTCCGTCATACACAATTTCCTGCCGCATAACAACACTATGCTTCGAGTTATTCTACCGACTTCCATTTCCCGTCTCTAAAATCCCCACTTCAAATTAGATCTGAAAGCGTTGATAACCAAGTACCGATATTCTCAAGTCGTTCCAGACTCCCTTAAGGTGCATAGTTTTCTCATTACCAGGCCCCTATGCAGCTCCACTGCTCTCCCACATTGGCGGGACTCATCTCTTTAATCGGTCACTCGACCTTGCTACTCATACTCGGCCTTTAGAAATTTTAAACACCGCCCGACACTTCCCACATGTCTTTTTCATCTCTTATTGCTCAGTTGTTACCTTAATAAAATTCATCTTTATAGAACTTGAGCCCACAAATCGCTGCTGGCCTAAACCCTTTTGAAGGTCATCTTTATCAAACCGTCAACATTTGAAACATTGATTAAATCCTAAACATCCGCATCCCGCGATATCTAACGGTTGCATCTTCAGTAGTATTTCACAATATCCCGCCATAAAGCAAATCATAGCAGATTATAACATCAACAAACTTAATACGTCCCATTAGGACAACCGCACCCCAATAAAGAAGAGAACTCCTTCACGCTTGCAACTACCACGTTTCATTGCTTCCACTAGTCCGCATCTGACCATCCTTAGTTCGCTTAACCTTCCCCTGCCGGGGATAAAATACTGAATCCCTTTGATTACACACTGAGTGAACCTCCCTTCAATTTATTCACTGCCTCGACACATGGCAACATCCTACCATCACAACAACGTTGCGGAAATAACCGCTCATGAGCATCATGGCAACATGTGCCTAGCCTCAAGGCTCTTAGAAGTTCTGTTACGGAGCTAAAATAATGGAATATCCCTCCATAATGTGACTATGATAGTCCAATCAACTATACCGGGTGAATCATCTCGCACCACACTTGTAATGCCATTACAATTCTTCAATTTTTGATTTATAACAAGCAGTCGCGCGAGATTGAGTAGAAAGGAATCAAAGGCATAAGCCTCAAAGGAATAGAACCGCAAGATAAAGAAATCAAGAAGGAAGTACTCCTAACAGTCCTGTAGCCTCCCAAGGATAAGTACAGACGTCTCCATACCGATCCGCGAGACTCTACTAGACTTGCTCATGACTCGTGAGACCGACGGGAACCTAGTGCTCTGATACCATGTTGTCACGACCCAAATCCACTACAGGTCGTGATGGTGCCGGACATCGCTATCAGGCCAGCCAATTAGATTACCCATACGTTTCCTCTTTTAATACTTTGGAAGATCTAAGGTTTTTCCCTCTTTTTTTGTTTCACATAAAATACGGTCATTTCTCGAATTTAAACTTAAATAATTCCAATTAATACAAAGATTTACTGAAACCATCCCAGAAGCCCGGTGTCACAAGTGCATGAGCAACTACAGGTAACGATATAAATACAACACAACACTTGTCTGGAATACAATGGACAGAAAGGAAATACAATTACTAGGAAGGGACTTAAAAAGCTATGGGTCACCTCGCATACTGCAGCTCACCTAGTCCCTGAATTGTCCGTGCTGCTGCGCCCAGTAGGCCGCTAATATATCATGAACTTGTGCAACAAAAATGCACAGAAGTGTAGTATGAGTACGTAATCAACGTGTACTCAGTGAGTGTCCCGCCTAATCCCGAAGGGGTAGAGATGAGATAGCCAACTTTGACACACTCTAATGGTCCAACGATTATTTGTTCCCAATATACATATTCAAACAGTGGATTTATTTTCTAACATGATTGTTATTC
>MU772220.1:184925-196721 GCA_026770625.1 Nicotiana glauca
CTTCAGATCCTGATTCCGAGGTTGTTTACTCAAAATTCCAATCCTAGTTCATTCTTTCAACTTTAAGCTTCCGAAATAAGACTTCTCTTCCCAATTCAACTCTGGACTTCTCGAAATTCAATTTCGACCATGCGTACAAGTCATAATGCCTGAAATGAAGTTGTTCATGGCCTCCGACTGCTGAACGGAGCGCTAGTACTCTAAACGACCGGTCGGGTCGTTACAATTTTGTTGTCAGATATTTCATGTAGTGATGAATTGCGTCGTGTGAGTTGTGAGATGGTTTGTGGAACTGCTTATGTGTTGAGGATCCACGTAGGAATGATGTATTATGAGCAAGATGGCTCTTAAGATTCAGATTGAATATCGCACCTCAGCTGTGTTTGAGTTTTGTAGCTTATGGTGCTATATGTTCCCTCAGGGATGTTATTATGCATCTAGCATGCTTATGATTGATATTCAGTATTTTGTCGTAATAAGCAAAGTTGACTCGATGTGTATCTCCTTATGCGAGATATATGTGTGGATCGGGTTGCACGCCGCAATAGTGTGATGTTGAGTATAGTTTTCTATAGGCTATTTTGTCTGCCTTGATTCCTGTTTTCTAAGGAAAGTCCATATTAGTGCGTGAGTTACGTAATTCCTTCTAGAGTTTGTTTTTTCCTTTCGTATCGCGTTCGAATTGGTGACCTGTTGGCACATTGTGGAATCATATGAGACTTTTGATTATGTCTGGGGTGGCTTATTGCCTGAGCAGTTCGTACTGGGTGAGACGAGATTTTTGGATTTAGGATCAGTGCAATCTGAGTATATGAAGTAAATAAGACCATTATTTGGTCCTGAATGAGGTGATGGTTTTGTCGGGGGTATGGACCTAATGATTTGTTGACTCGGCAAGTTGGTTATGAATTTCTGCACATCTCTTCCATTGTGGCGGTATTGTAAAGGTTAGAGTAAGACCTTTATAAGTCATCGGGTGCAATGGGAGCATCGGATTAGTAGGATTTTGACTGGGTTGATCAGAAAATATTATTGTGGTCCGGTGAGTAAAGTGATGAAAGGTGTGAATTCAGCGGAGTTATGCAGTCATGCTTGGGTACAGCGTGTAATGATTAATATGGTGATCTTATGGTGGGAACAGGTCGGGCATAGAATCCCGAATGTTGGAATTGGGATCTAGGGCTTATTTACTCAAAAAAAAAGGGAATATCTTCATAATTGATCGAGCTGATGTGCTCAACTGAGTTGTGGTGGCACGGGAAGGTGCATGAGAAGTTAAACAGCGATTTCAGACTACTTCAGTGTAGTTCTCAGCACGTTTGAGTACAAACGTATGTTTAAATAGGAGAGAATGTAATAACCTAACCGGTCATTTCGAGCCCTAGCGCGTTGTTCAGCAGTTTGAGGCCATGAGCAGCTTCAATTTAAGTATTATGACTTGTACGCTCGGTCGAAATTGAGTTTGATTTGGGAAGAGAATTATTATTTTGGAAGCTGAAAGTTGAAAGAAAGAACTAGGATTAAAATTTGGAGTAAACGACCTCATAATCGGGATCTGGAGGTTCCAGCAGGTTCGTGTAATGATTTTGGACTAGGGTGTATGCCCGATTTGGGTTTTGGATAACCCGGGAGTGTTTTGACGCCTATTGTGGAAGTTAGCATTTTAGAAGAAATTTTGTAAGTTTAGCTTGAAGTGCATTTTAGTGTTATTGATGTCCGTTTGGGATTCCGAGATTGTGAATAGATCTGTATGGTGATTCTGGAGTTGGGAGCGCAATCGGAAGTAAATTCGGAGGTCTGTAGGTCATTTTGGAGTCATTTGGCTAAAGATAGAAATTTGAAGGTTTTGAAAAGTTTTACCGGAAGTTGACTTTTTGATATCGGGGTTGGAATCCGAATCCGGAAGTTGGAGTAGGTCTGTAATGTCAAATATGACTTGTGCGCAAAATTTGAGGTCAATCGGACATGATTTGATAGGTTTAAACATCGGAAATAGAAGTTTGAAATTTTTGAAGTTCATTAAGTTTGGATTGGAGGTTGATTCAAGATTTTAGTGTTGTTTGATATGATTTGAGGCCTCAAGCAAGTCCGTAATGTGTTTTTGGACTTGTTGGTATGATTGGTTGGGGTCCCAGAGGCCTCGGGTGGATTCCGGGTAGTTAACGGATCAAAATGGAATTTTTGGAAAGTGCTTAAGCATCTGCTTCTATCATAAACGCACCTGTGGTTGGTTGGCTGCAGGTGTGAGACCACAGAAGCGGTCGTAGCCTCGCAGAAGCGGCCCAAGGCCAGGAAGCCCAAGACGGCATATGCGTCCCTAAATCTGCATAAGCGAAACTGCAGAAGTGGTGGGCCGGCCTGCAGAAGCGCCCCAGACCGCAGAAGCAGTCTTTCTTCCACAGAAGCGGTGGTCATAGATGCGGCCCAAGACCGCATATGCGAAAATCGCAGAAGGTAGTGACCTTCATTTATTCGGGCTTAAAGCCATTTTTGCTCACTTTTCACTCGTTTCTTGGGCGATTTTGGGAGCTTTTGAGAGAAGACTTCCCCCTAGCATCTTGAGGTAAGCTATCCCACCTATTCTTAGTTTAATACTTGAGTTTTGGGTAGATTAACATATGTAAAATTAGTGAAAATCGTAGGAATAGAGTAAAACCTAGGGTTTTGTTAAAAATAAGGTTTAACCACGAAATTGGTTATATAATGGAGTAGAAATCATATATTTTTTTATCCTTAGGTTATGAAGAACAACTTCCTTCAAAAAGTTTCGAAATCCGGGCACGTGGGCCCGGGGTCGGATTTATAGGAACCTTGAATTTAGGGTTGGGAAATTGGTTTGATAGTTAGAATATGAACCTTTAAGCATATATTAACTAGTTCTTACATTATTTGAATAGTTGTGGATCGTTCAACTTTAAATGGGAGGTTTGGGTGCGTTCTTGAATCGGAATATAGGTTTCGGAGCGAGGTGAGTCTCCTTTCTAACCTTGTAAGAGGGAATTGTCCTCATAGGTGAGTTAATTGGTTATGTGCTCTTATTTTCGGGGGCTACATACGCACGAGGTGACGAGAGTCCGTGCGTAGCTACTATTATGCAATTGTCTGGGTAGTCTAGGACCCAAAAGCATGCTATACTTTGAATGTTGCAATCTTATGGATAGTTGAGTTGCTTAAACCACATCAAAATAGTAAATGAATTTCTAACAAGACCTAAACCTCATTTTCTTAAATTGTTAAAAGAGAACTAGCTTTTCTTTGAATAATTGCCTCATGTTGGCTTCTTGATTGAATGTCTCTATGTGTTTATTTTGGAACGGGCCGAATGCCTCGGCAGATTAAATAGATGCATCTATAGGCGCGCCGTCGACCCTCGGCAAGTGCACAGTTTATTTTTGTTTGATCGGGCCGTCGCCTTGGCATGATTGCGCATGATATATATATATATATATTGTTGCATGAGACTTTTAAATGTTGATATTGCCTTTCATGGATTGATATAAATTGATAAGATGATGAAAAGTAATCCTTGAAAATCCCTTATTATTTCTTAAAGGTGTTTACCTATTTTCCGGCTTAGTGAGTTAGAACTACTATATAAATCAATAATTTCCTCACATTTTATATATTGGTAATTGACCTCTAGCAAGTGTTGAAGTTGACCATCTCGTCTTTACTTCTTCGAGATTAGACGGGATACTCATTGAGTACACATTGATTACGTACTCATACTATACTTATGTGCATTTTTTTGTTGCACATGTATATGTAATCCTAGTGTCCTACTGGCCATAGCAGCTCGGATGATTCTGGGACTAGGTGAGTTGCATTATTCGAGGCGACCCGCAGCTAGTATAGTCCCTTTCAGCATATTGTATTTATTTTCTATCCACTGTATTTCGGACGGATGTTATATTTTATTTCCTTATCAGTAGATGCTCATGCACTCGTGACACCGGGTTCTGGGATAGTTTGTAGTATTCTATATTACCTGCTTATCATTAGATTTGGTTTGAGATTATTATTTTTTTCAAATTGCTAAATTCAAAGGAAATTCCTGAATTTCAAAAAGTATTAAAAACGAGATTTGGTTAAGTAAATTGGTTGGCTTGCCTGACAGCAGTGTCCGGTGTCGTCACTACCCTTAGCAGATTTTGGATCGTGACAATCACAATCGTAATTGTCTTCCCACATTCGCATAGTAGAAATTTGGACCTGGCAATTTCTTGCATTTTCTTCTTTGCGATCGTGTGGACCTGTTCTCGATCGCGTACAGCTATTTCCTCCTCTTCTGCGATCACAGGCCTAGGGTCGCGGTCGCATAGACCAATTTTGAACGTTTAAAAATTTACACTTTTCGATCGCATTCAATTTCACGTGATCGTATTGAACCAATACCTGAGCAGTTATAAACATTTCAAAGTCCGAGGGTTAGCCATTTTTATCAAAATACAAGTTTGGGAGCTCGGATTCGGGAGAAATTGTGAGGGATTTTCGAGGGCAACTACTGGGTAATAATTCTTTACTCTCTTATACTTAAAACCTACTAATCTAATCATGAATTCCTCCTTAATTTTGGATTTTTGAATGAAAAATGGGTAAAACTTCATAGACCAAGTTAGTAAGTTTTGATGGGTGTTTGACCTCCGACTTGAGAGATTTTTATATGGTTAGACTTGTGAGAGTACGAGGGTTCTCAAAATATAAAATTTATCCGATTCCGAGATGTTGGCCTGAGGGGCATTTTGGTTATTTTACCTAACTTCACATCTTAGCTTTAAATTAAATAGTAGAATCAGTTGCTTGAGATATTATTTACGATATGAAATTGAATTGATTAGATTTGGGCCATTTGGAGTCGGATACTCATGGCAAAGGCGTTGTTTCTAGTTGATTTTTGTGCCGGTTCGAGCTAAGTGGCTTGTCTAACCTTGTGTGGGGGACCTTTCCCCTTAGGATATGATATTTGGTAATTGAATGCCTTGTACGTGAGGTGACGAGCGCGTACTTGAGCTTATTGTTGAAAAATCCAGTTTTACTTCAAATATTTAGACTGTGTTTCTTTCTTATCTGCTGTATTTTATTTGCAATTATAGATTGTGTTAGCTAGAAAAGCATGCTTAGTTGTTCTAAATTGCCTATTTGCTCAAGTTGCTTTGTTTGCATTACGTGAAGCATGTTAGGCTGAACTACCTGTTGCCTTGTACTTTTGAGCTTCATTTATGAATATCTACGTGTTGTGACTGTGTATTTACATTGGGATTACGGATGTGGGATTCCGGTAGCTCCCCCTCCCCCCACCCCTTGTTTGTTTACTTTGGGACTACGGTTTAGTGTCATGACCCCAGTTCACCCTCCATGAACATGTCATGATGGCACCTAGTTCCTACAACTGGGTAAGCCTAACGATGCAGAAATAACAACCTAACTTGTGGAATAATTAATAAAAACTAAATATATTAAAATAATAACTACATATAAGGCCGCTCGGCCTATACAACTCAAAAGAAATGCGGAAGTCTACAACTCAATCCCAAAATCCGGAAACTCACGGAAAATACTGGCTAAAAGAAATACTGTAAATCCTCTAATCTCCAGAATGTCTACATCAAATGTATGATAGAATCTAAACACTACATATAGAATAAGGAAGGAGACTCTTCAGTCTGTGGACGTTGTAGATATACCTCAAAGTCTTCGCTAGATCTCTCCGCCTCGATGATAGTACGCCTGGGTGGAGGAACCTAGATCTGAACATGAAAAACAATATGCGCAGAAGGGACATGAGTACACCACAACGGTACTCAGTAAGTGCCAAGCCTAACCTTGGTTGGGTAGTAACGAGGAAGGTCAAGGCCCTACTGAGATAAGCATAATATATGATAAGATAAGGAAAAATAGTACAGTTAAAGTCTACAGCGAGAATTTGAACAGGATAAATAAGGAATGCAGTACTAGAAGGCAGAAGCAAAACAATATCAGGGATGCTACTCACAATAGGAAATAATAGTCGGGGATCTCTTGGTATCCTTATCATATACACGATGGATCTCTTGGTATCCCGAGGATCTCTTGGTATCCTTGTCATATACACGAGGGATCTCTTGGTATCCTCAAATCTTACATTTTCATGTGCCAGGGATCTCTTGGTATCCCGCACCTTAGTCCAGAATATAATCAGTACAGGGGGATCTCCCGGGATGCTGTCCCGTAGTCCAAAATTAAAACACACAACGATAGCCCAACACAAAGCTAACTCAGAACAAGTAATAGAAAAGCCTAGCCTAACATGATTCACGTAATACAACCAAGACAGTTTAAGCACTTAAGCAAATAAGTCAAATAAACATGCTTCTCTAAACTAGCATAGGATAAACTTGCGATTCAAAATAAACAGATAAGCAGGAAGAACTCCATTTAAATACTTCAAGTAAAAATGGATTTCCAACAATTAGCTCAAGTATGCGCTCGTCACCTCACGTATGTTGATACCCAATTTTTCCCTATGTATTTTTATACCCAAAATATTTTCAAAATAGCATATATAAGTACACCAAAGGGTTTTGGCATTTTAATGATTTTTAAACCAACTTATTGCCTATATTTATATCATAAAATCCGATAATTATTCACAAAAATATCATTTTGGTAGGCAGTTTATTTTTTATTCTCATATTTACATCAAAGTATAGCTAACATGATTTTTGCATATTTTTACAAATTCGTTTGGTATTTTTTAAAACTAAATTGCATATAATTGCAATACTAGCCTCTTTAAGATTTTATAGTATTTTATAATTATAAAATTGGTTCCAGTATTTTTAAATTAATATTTATATATCATTAACTGATTCAGTACCTTTAATTTAATTTCAAAATCATTTCTATCATTTTATAAAAATAAAAGGGAAAACTGGCTATTTAAGTTTTGGCCTCATTTCATTTCAATTATAACCCCAATTCCATTTCAATTTTAGCCTAAAATCAACCCAATTTCAAACCCAATTAAACGACCCAATTTTCATTTTTAACCCGACCCCTTGACCCAATTCCTAAACCCGTCCGGGCCTCTTTTAAATCCTGGCCGTTGATCATTTTGATCAACGGCCATAATCCATTCTTTCCTTTTTTTAATTCACCCTTACCCCCAAAACCCTAATCATTTACCAAAGACAGCCGCCCTCATCTCCCAAATCCTCTCTAGCCCTCTCCGAAACCCTAGCTTTATTCCGCCTATTTTCGTCTCATCTCCACCGGAATCCATGGCAGCCTTGGCCATGGATGGCTTATACCCACTCACCCTCGCCGTTAGACCTTGGTTGTTCGAGGTTTTGAAGGTTGACTTCGATGGTTCTCTTTTTAGATCCTCTCAGATCTGTAGTTCTATGGCCTCTCCGACCATGCTCCGGCGTATTCAAGCTCTAAAAGCCTGATTCTTGACCTCTCCGACTCGAGATCGGACCTGTTTCCAAGCCTTTCTCATCTCTAGGGTTTTCTCCAAGAACCTAAGCTATTCGAGGTTCCTTCTCTGTTTGTTTGCCTAGATCTATGCTGAATCTATGATATACTTTACATTTTAAATGATTTCCCCAAGTTTTCCTTTTAAAATCGCTTGATTTCAATTTAGGGTTTCTTTGATTTTCATGTGTTTCTTCTACTGTGGTTTTCCTACCTTGTCTTCATGAGATCTTCTACTGTATTTGCATGACTGTCCTCTTATTATGATTCTCATGACCTTCTTCAACTGTGAAGTACGTGTCCTTTTCATGGTCTCTGCATTTATTTCGTTGTTATTTTTGCCTCACTTACTTGCTTTCATCTCTAGACTTAACTGTTAGTGAAAGCCCTAAAATTTGGGGCTCATTCGAGTCGTTGAGGCTACTTGTTACGTGGTTTGTTTGTTTTTATTTCTGAACGTATTTCATTTCAAAACCCTAGCCTCTTTGGATCTATTTGAATTCCTGAAGTATTTTCCTCTACTGCTCGATTGAATTTCAAAGTTTTATTTTAACTTTTCTGACCTCTTTACAAGGCCTTTTACCTGACCTTTGCATGCTACCTGATGATTCCCTCTTCTCTGAGATGACTACCTTGTTCCTATAGTCCTCTACTCACTAATTTTGAATGCATGACACTCCTCTTTGTTTTAAAATCCAGCCTCACATGCTTAGTGTTTGTGCACTCTTTATAGGTTAAATTTCTTTCTCGAAATAACCTGTGATTGTGGACTGATTTCAAATTTCTTTGTGTAATTGTGATTACACTCTTAAATTGATTCTTTCCTTTATTGTCTTGATTTACCTTGTCTCTTGGACTTGTTTGAAATATTTTCCTTCCGACCCTGCTTTTTACTCAAGTTGATTGATTTCCTTACCTTGGTAATATTGATATTGGATTCTTATAGACCTTTCCTTGATTAGAGTCTGATGAACCTAGCCTCTATTACCTGCTACGCACCTGTACTATGCTTGAAATACTTCCTTATTAGTCATATTCAGCCTATGTGATTTCTTTCCTTATTTAGCACTTGCATGTTACCGTTTGGTTTTAATTCCTTAATTAAAGGAAGTCTTTGATACTGATTTGATTGACACTTGTTCTCCTAATTACTGCTGAACTGAAATCCTTGCCTTATTTTTGCATGTTTCTCACACTATATATACTCTCCTCCCTTCTCTTTGAACACACACGAACCCAGAACACCATCTGAGTTCACAATTCACTTATACTCTCCCTCTTTCTGATACTTGCATTGCTGTAGACTGTTTGCTTTCTTCTGCATTCTTTGTCTCTATACTGGTATGTCTCAATTGGTTTACATGCTTCAACAACAATGTGTTTAATTATGCCCATTTGTTTCCCCTTTTCTTTACAGTTCAGTATTTAAATAATGTGTACAATTGTTTGTTGTGAATCTGATACCTTATGAATTCCCTCACCCCTTACCCCTTTGCATGTGAATTATTGTTCAGGGCATAGCAGCACTCCAATATTGTTGTCCATGATCCTGAACTGGGTTCTTTTAATCCTTAACTCAACCAATTCCCATTCCCTTTCCCCTTTTATGTGTTTGAGCCCTGGACTCGGGTCTGATAGTGTCCTAATCACTATCCAGATCTTGGTCCGACCTTCAAAAGGTCTGCTCCTAACTTGTTCAACTAAACAAGTGGTCAGGGGTGTGCCAGCCTACTTTATGGCTAGGCATGATCACCACCTGTCATGGCCCCCCTAATTCCCTTTCACTTTGTACTTATTCCTAGCAATAAGTTCTACCCCTCTCTTGCAAGCCATGCTTTGGGACCCCTGAGCTCTCTCTGAACTTGGATGCCTGAGAGCTGGCTTTTCCACACTACACTGTTCCTAATTCTAATGGTATCTTGGGTGTAAGCAATGCCGGGGATCCCTGAGATTCCTTGGAACTTTGAAACACCCNTCTTGTCTGTAATAATTTTTATAAAAAAACTCGGGGAATATAGTAAAAGGGTGTGGGAGGGGTTTTACTTTCTTGCATCAATAAGGGTAGATATCATGCTTTAGGACTCTCTTTTTCTAGAAATCCTGCCTATAGGTCTGTTTAACATCTCTGATTCAATCACATAGATACCATGCCTATAGGGTTTAACGTTTAATTATGCTGCAAGTCACCTAGAAATCTTGACTATAGGGTTTATTGTTTAACTATACTGCAAATCACATAGAAAGCATGCATATAGGATTTAACGCTCATATTCTGTAACTAACGCATGTAGAGATCCTGCCTATAGGAATTCTAAGCTTTTTTCTGAAAATTCATGTATAGATATCATATCTATAGGGAATGCATATTCATTAGGCAAACTGTAGGATTAATTAAAAACAGTCATCTCTTCATAAATTCTTTAACAGGTTCTGAAAAATCAAATGTAGATATTATGCCTATAGGATTTCGCATCAAATTCGTCTGATAATAATCTGTTAACTGGTCCTTAACGCCTTAATTCAGTAACGTTTTCAAAAGCCTTAATCTTTTTGATAAAACTCTCTCGAATCAGTGTACATTTGTCCTAAAAGTTGAGTTCTTCAAATCTGCATCTTTTCTGAAACGGTTTCTTTTCTAATATTCTGCCTAAGCGTTTTCCAACTAAATTCTAGTCTTCCTGAACTCGTCTTTTAAAACAGTTCTGCAGCTTACTCTTTTCCTTAGATAGTTCTGTCTTTTCTCCGAAATTCTTTACAATTATTTCTGTGTTTTATAACCGGACAGTCCGCTGATTTTCTTTAAAACTTATTTCTAAGCTAAGTCTGCAGTCTGTTCTTTCTTTCAAAAACTCTTCTGCATTAGCCTATCTTCTGAAATCAGTACTTTTCTAAATAACTCGCGTTGAATACCTTAATACCTGACAACTGTATCCGAGTTGCCTAATGCAGACTTTCTGCCTAAAACACATGTGTTGAACCAGTCCGTTCGCTGCTTAAATTTAATCTAAGACCAAACCAGTATTTGTTAAGGCATGCTAAACTAAATGATTGTTTGATTTCTGGGGTTAATTTGAGCCTTGTATGATTGTTTTTTCTCCCCTCTTACTTGCTACTTGTTTTGAATGTCGAGTAGAATTTTATCCTTTAAGCTCTATAAAGGCCTCCATCCCTTTCTTTCCCTTTTAGGATTAGAAGTCCTAATACCCCCGGTACTGATAGGATTGGAACGGGTAGTAGCATGCGGTAAGTAAACGATACCGTTTCGTGCTTTAATACCTTAACGGGGTGGGAAGGGTAGACATGGAGATGATGATTACACGATAACACTATGCGTATAATCAGGTACCGATGTTGTGCGAATGATCAATGTAGTGTATAAACCTAGGACCCCCTCCCTCTTTATTAGTTTGTTATTTTTAGATTTTTCAAAAGTTGCCCAAAACCTTCTTCAAACTTCCATTTCTGTTTATTTCCCTAAGTTATTTGAATCATTATTTGACCTCTCCCCTCATTGCGTATCTCTTCTTAAATTGCAAAACTGTTATCTTCTAAATTTCAGCATCTTTAAATTTTTTTATTTGTAACAGTTTTCCCATATTTGCAACGCTTGCTTGTTTACCTATTTGCTTGCATTTAAAGTCACAATTGTAGCATGGTCAGGAACCACACTAGTGGATCTTGAGGGGTGCCTAACACCTTCCCCTCGGGATAATTCAAGCCCTTACCCAACTCTGGTTTTCGTCTTTAATTCTTCTTAAAGTGTCCTAATGCACTATAATCATTAGGTGGCGACTCTCTAAAATCCAAAACCCAAATCCCAAACGGGAATAGAGTTGTCTTCCCAAATGTCGCATACTCGATTCCGCGAGGAAAAAAAAGGGGGCGTCAACAGCATGGCGACTCTGCTGGGGATTTCTTTAGGCTTTTACCATTGCATGCTATACATGACTCTATTGCTTTCTTTTATCGCTTTTGTTTAATGTCTTTATTTTGAAACTAACTTGTTTCTTTTTCTTTAATTACCTTCATTTATTGCTTTTCCATCAATACTGTAATAATTTCTAAGCAATCATTGTAAACTTTATTATATGAACGTGAAAATACATGTCAATTTGTTTCATCCTTGTAAATTGCATCTTCAATATCATATTCCACTTGTGCCAAACAAATACTATAGCAACGCTTATAATGAGTGGTTGTGCACTTTCAATACTATCACCCCATTAAATTTGGCAAAGGCGTATTTGCGGCAAAACTAGTCGATCAACGGTGTAGTCGACAGTTCCGTGCCTTTCCCTCTTGAGTTGTCCGCTCAAGGGTACCAGTCTAGCACTTCAAAAT
>MU772220.1:197426-212010 GCA_026770625.1 Nicotiana glauca
CGTCCGCAAGTACCTAGGGAATCTGCCTTCTCTCCTAGAGATTCAGCCCAACAATAGAATCATAGAGGCTACAACGTTGTTCTGGGATAGCGACAAATCTGTGTTCCACTTTGGTGACCTAGAAATGACTCCTTTACTTGAAGAAATAGGGGGTCTAGCCGGGATTCCTTGGGAGATTCCGAGTTTGCTCATGCCAGAAAATCGCAAAGGAAGGGGTTTTCTTAAGATGATGGGATTGAAGAAAAACCCAGACTTAACCTGTTTGAAAGACTCCTACATCCTGTTTGACTATCTATATGAGAGGTACGGCTATAGCAAGTCATATCGCACCTATTCAGACAAATTTGATATCACCTCATTGGGGCACGTCCATAGAAAGGTTTTTGTCTTCATGTTTTGCTTTTTGGGGATGATCGTGTTCCCTATGAAGAAGGCTAGGATCCACACCAGACTAGCCATGGTAACCAAAACTCTGATGGAAGGGATTAGTGGGCAGACTTTCAGCATAGTGCCCATGATCATCGCCGAGATATACCGCACCTTGAACAAGTGTCAACAACAAGGTAGTTATTTTAAGGGTTGCAATTTATTACTTCAGTTGTGGCTCATGGAACACCTCCAGAAAGGAGAGTACCGACAAGAGATTCTACGCAGAGATTGGGATGATCATATCGCCTTCCACCAGCCAAGGCATATGAATTATATGCCTAGAATGTTCGCACAGCCAGAGGACGCCAGAGGATGGGTGGAATTATTTGAAAATCTGAGAGAAGACCAGGTACAGTGGATGTTTGAGTGGTTCCCCACGGATGAGTTCATCGTTCGATCCCGAGATGAACCATTTCTCATACTGATTGGCTTGAGAGGAACTTATCCTTACGTTCCTCTCCAAGTCATGAGACAAGCTGGGAGAAAACAAATCATACCAAAGGTTAATAAGATGAGTCACCTCAGGGCTGATTTCCAGGATGACGATAACCCTCACCGGTGCCAAGCTCAGCATTTGTGGCATTGCAAGATCGTTTTGAAGAAAGAATCCATTGAGCCAGACAGGTACCATGCCGGTTATGTGACTCATTATTTGGGTTGGTTAGAAGAAAATGGCATGGGTCAGCCAAGATCCGTTCGGGGTCACAGAATTATTGACGAGCATGCTGAAGCACAGGTTAAGTATAAACAACTGCGCAAGAGAATTCGAGAGTGTGAAAGTGAGCATCGAGAAATACAAGAAGCCCATCAGAAATTGATCGAGGAGTGGAAAGAAATGGATGTCAGCGCCAACAAATGACTAGGATATTTGGAGCGGGGTTTTAGTAGAGTTGGAAGGAAAGTTCATCAAGAGGATCGAAAACTGCCAAAACACTGAAGGAAATGCAGGCGGACACCTAGACCGAGCCTACTTATTGCTAGGGCTACGCGAGTTGGTGGAGCTATTCGAGGGAAACAAGGATGCCAAATCTGGGGAATAAGGCCAATGGCCACTAGTGACATTTACTTTCTGTTATTTAGAGTCGTTTGGATTCGTCTTATTTTTATCAATAAAATGAGGCATTTAGCATTATAAGCTCTCCAAAATTATTTGTTGCTAGGCCTACCTCGGGCACAACGAGGCACCAAAATTAGGGTACGATTTATATTCTCGCACAATGTGTTTAAATACTACAATACTTTTTCCTCAAAACCCACACTAACTTGTTACCTTTTTTGTTTTTCTTTTATTTTTATTCCCCTCCCCAAAGGTTAGTTCGTGCATTCTGGCACCATCGGCATATTCCACAAGATCCAAGGGCCCTCCACCTCCTCCTCATCCAAGTCCTGTCCGGAACAAAAACAACGGAAAAATGGAAAACACAAGTGCTAGAAAGGAGATTGAAAGGGAGGAAACTTCTCAGGGTACCCCAATTGCTAAGGGAACTGTTGCTCATCTTGAACAAAAATTGCTGAAATTCCAGGAAGAGTTAGACCAAGTTCGGAACTGGGCAAGCCTATCATTCTCTCTTGATGCTCCTGATGTCAACACCCAGAATCCCGCACCTCCACAAGACACCCCGCAACTACAAATACAACCTACTCACGTCCAAACCTGCAACACATGCAACAACGCTCCATTACTCATCCCCGAGCCACTAAACACCACAAATGACCATCTCCACAACACTCATATTTACGTGGATATTGTGCCCCACAACGCCCAACCCATCTCAAATGCACCTGAGTCTGATGACAAGGACTCTCTCATCAGGAGGCAGAACTCAAGAAATTAACTAGCCGGGTCCAGGGTCTCGAAAATAGAAAAGGCATTGAGGGGTGTTTGGACCACCGGAACCGCCGTGAGGCAATTTCCGGTGGGCGGAGGATGGCGGAGTAAGGCAGAGGGCTCTGGGTCTGTCTCTGAGGCTTAGAGACGATGAAGGTGGGTTTGGCTTGGGGGTGTGGGGTGTGTTTGGTTACTTATATACGGGGTTGGGAATTTGATCCTGGCCGTTAGATCAATTAAGATCAACGGCCTGGATCCTTTCACTAATAAGAAACGGTGTCATTTGGTTTAATGAGGGGGCGGTTTGGACCGGGTATAGAGAACGGGTCAGGGTCGGGTTATGGGAGAGATGATCTCGACAGTTGGATAGGTGAAATCCAACGGCTCAGGAAGGATGTGACAGATACGACATCGTTCGGACGTCGTATTGGCAGGTCGATTGGACCGGGTAAATAGGCGTCGATTTGGGACTAGTAGGGTATTGGGGCTGGTCCGAGTTTTCTTTCCATTTTTCCTTTTGTTTCTTTTCCTTCTTTTCTTTTTAAAATTAATTTTCGAAAAATAAAAACCCAAAATTCCTAAATTAAATCCTAAAACCCAAATTAACTTAAAACACTAATTAACTCATAATAATAATTATCACACATAATAAAAAGAAAATCACACAATTTGACATTAAACACTGAAATGCGAAGTACATTATTTTTTTGATTTTTCATTTTTGTAAAACAAACTTAATTACTCCTAATTATAAAATTAAATCCTAAATTCAAAATGCAACATTTTTTGTATTTTTTATTAATTTACAAATAAACATGCACATACAAATGCGAACAATAAAAGAAAAACAACACAAACCCACAAAATCGCAAACAACACGAAACTATTTTATTTTGAATTTTCTGGGAGTAGTTCTCGTAGGGCAAAAATCACGTGCTCACAGCTGCCCCTCTTTGTCCGGAAACACGAAGAGTTTTTGTGCAAAGATAAAGTGAGCGGATACGAGCGATTTTTGCTCGTTGAGTACTCCGTGTGAAGCATTTTTTGAATGTTTTGACCGAACCTCTACTTTGAAGGTTTCCTACATATCCTTGGCTAAAAAGGAATCAGGTCAATATAGTTCGAGAAATTTTGGTAGCTGCAACTACCATGGAGCTGTGATTTTACTGTTACTGTTGTTGCTGCTGTTGTTACTGCCTTTTGACCTCCTTATTACACCATGCTAGAAGAAAATAAGAATCTAGACTAAACTATAGTCTATGAATTTACAAAATCTTATCTAGATCTTCCAACTGCTCTTTGTGTCTCTCGTTGTCTTGCTGTCTTGTTGGCTTGTGTTTCCTCTAATGTTTCTTTCTTTCTGACTTGACTCGTAGTCTTCTCTTGATTAACGAACTTGAACTTCTTATTTCCTTCTTGTGAGCTTCGAATTATTTTTCTTCGAAGCTTGAACTGCCTTCTTCTGACCACTATTGCCTTCCTTCTGATTTCTGAACTTGAATTTATGCTGGGGATTTTGTTGTAACCTTCCTCTCCCCTGGCGGGTTACTGACTTCTTGAATTAAAAAGGGACGCCTTTTCGTTCTCCAGGCGGGCTCTTGACCTCAACTACAAGTTAAAAATATCACGCCTTTCCGATCTCCAAACGGGCTCCTGACTACAACATGCAACGCCCTTACGATCTCCGGGCGGGCTCCTGACTTCAACTACAACTTAAAAATATAATGCCATTCCGATCTCCAGGCGGGCTCCTGTCTTCAATAACAACTTAAAAATATAACGACATTCCGATCTCCAGGCGGGCTCCTGACTTCAACAACAACTTAAAAAAATATAATGCCATCCGATCTCCAGGCGGGCTTCTAACTTCACAACAACTTAAAAATATAACGCCATTCCACTCTCCAGGAGGGCTCCTGACTTCACAACAACTTAAAGATATAACGCCATTACGCTCTCCAGGCGGGCTCCTGACTTCAACAACAACTTAAAAAAATATAACGCCATTCCGATCTCCAGGCAGGTTCCTGACTTCACAAAAACTTAAAAATATAATGTCATTCTGCTCTCCAGGCGGGCTCCTAACTTCAACAACAACTTAAAAAAATATAACGCCATTCCGATCTCCAGGCGGGCTCCTGACTTCACAACAACTTAAAAATATAACGACATTCCGCTCTCCAGGCGGGCTCCTGACTTCAACAACAACTTAAAAAAAATATAACGCCATTCCGATCTCCAGGCGAGCTCCTGACTTCACAACAAATTAAAATTATAACGCCATTCCGATCTCCAGGCGGGCTCCTGACTTCACAACAACTTAAAAATATAATGCCATTCCGCTCTCCAGGGGGCTCCTGACTTCAACTACAACTCAAAAAATATAACGCCATTCCGCTCTTCAGGCGGGATCCTGACTTCAGCTACAACTCAAAAAATATAACGCCATTCCGCTCTTCAGGCGGGCTCCTGACTTCAACTACAACTCAAAAAATATACTGCCATTCCACTCTTCAGGCGGGCTCCTGACTTCAGCTACAACTTAAACTGCATTCTATTGTTGTTGTCCCTTCTTGCCTCTTGAACCATTTTCCTTCTAACTTGAATTATCTTCTTTCAGAGCTGCTTCCCTCAAAACTCATGCCATCTTCCCTCGAAACTGCTTCTCTTAAAACTGGTGTTATCTTCCTCCTTCAAAACTTGTGTCATCTTCCTCCTTCAAAACTACTTCCCTCAAAACTGGTGTTTCATTCTTTTGAAAACTGCTGGGGATAATACTGTTTTTTTTTTCAAAGACCACTTCTCTTAAAACTTGTGTTATCTTCCTTCTGCAAGTGGGTACCTGACTTCAGGAAAATTTTCAAAATGAAAAAAATTTTCTGCCCCAGTTTGATAATCTTCATTGTATCATATCTTTCCGCCATCAATAACATTTCATGCCCTTTTTCAAATCAAAGAAAATTCTGTCAGTTTAAAGTCTGGTGGTTGGTTGTGATGCTCCTTCTAGGGATGGTTTTCCTTTTCTCCTTTCCCTGCTCTGTGTTGTCCGTTCATCTTGAAACTTGGCTGATAACTTCCTACCTTCTTGACGATTCCTTATTCACAAACTTCTCCACTGTTGTTTTCCACTCTTATTTGACCCCAATATCTTCTTTTATGGCATTGTTCGTGAACTGGCATTTCCCCGACCTTTGAGACCCACCTGAATTCCCAAGTCACGTCCATCGCTCTCCGCGTTGCTCTTTCTTGATTTGTCCACTTGCCTTGGACTTGAGGTCTATAACCTTCAATTTCTGCTAGGGATATCCTTCTTGACACTGGTCCACCCTTTTGTCAATCTCATCATAGAATATACCTTTGATTCATTCACCCTGGCCCTCCCTCTGTTGCATTGTCCATGAATTGATATGGGCCGATCCTGGGTATTTTGCACGAATCTCAAAGCATGTTGACTATTACCAGCTCAGTGCGCTTTGTTGTCCTTTCCTGACTTATGCCACTTCGATGTGCTATCCAGATCTCGTCTTGTGCAATTAGAAAGCTGATGGTAGATTTTGAAGTCATTTCTCACTTGTTCTGACCAAGGAGACTCAAGAAGAGGAAATGAACAAGATAAAAGAACAGAATAAAAAAACAATGGCCAAAGATGACTCCTAACAAGAAAAACTATAAAGTAAAAACCTATCAGACGTGGATACCAACTCTAATGGTCATGACATGCATCTGTGGCCTATCCTCCGTTGTTAATCGCCTTTCACAATTTCCGTCTGGTGATTTCCCATCTGATTCTCAGTCTTTATTTGACTTGTAGTGCCCGAAGGGTTTTCACTATCAAGCCTCTCTCATTTCGGTCTTTCTCTCAACTTACAATAACCTCATGGTGCCTGTGAAGGTTTTCACCTATAAGACTCTCTCCTTTTATTACTTTTCTGCTGGGGATCAGAGTGTTATTCTCGACTTCCATTTGCCTGACTTGGCATCTTTTGAAGACTGATCAGAAGGTCTTTCTTTGGACCATAATGTGGGATTTTGGTAGGGCTAGAAAGAAAGGTTATTAAAGGCTCAAAACAGATAACTTCGGTTTAAAATTACAACCTTCGGAACCAGATTTTTTTACAACAACCACAACTCCTGCCCCTGTTTCTTGCTTGGGGATCTTTTGATATTTTGTTCCACTATGATCGAGCCGTGAGGCGCCTACGTATCCTTTTTGAGGAATCAGGTCAAACGTAGTTCCCAATTCCTTGTTGTTTTCCTTTTCACTAAATTATTATTTTTCTTTTCTTTTTCTTTTTCTTTTTCTTTTCTTTTTTGTTGTTTTTTGTTGTTTTCTTTTTCTTTTTCTTTTTCTTTTTCTTTTTCTTTTTCTTCCATGCTTGTGTTCCTAATATTCGCTACTGATTCCGAAAGAGGGGTATGGAAGAAAATGAATAAGGCTCAAAAGGGGTAACAAAGGATGAGGTGTTTAGATAGCAGAACAAAATGCCTCCGTCATTCCAATCTTCAAAACATGCCAAGTGCAAACAAAACAATTAAACATTCGCAACATCTTCTGACTGTGCTAAACTTGATAACCATATCCACACATTCGCCTTTTCATTTGTCATTTTTAAAGCACCGTTGGGCAACACTCTCACTTGCGTTACCACGAATGGCCCCCTTGTCAATATGGCCAACTTGCTTTTATGGTTTCTTTATGTTTTACTTGCCCCAGTTTCACATGGCTCGGGCTCCAAATAAAATGTCCACATCTGTTCTTATTTTCAAAATAATTTCATTGCTTCCTAACTAAACTGACTTTTAAATATCAGACTGAGAATTATGCATGCATGTTATGTCACTAGAATCGGCACTGAACAAAAGACAAAACAAAAGGATAAAAAGAACTAGATAAAGAAGATGACTGGAGGTAACAAAAGACCGGAATTTGAATTAGACAATCGGTGAAATGGTTCGAACCACCAAACAAGCAAAGCAAACCAAGTACAACCCTGGAATAAACCTGAAACGAACCTGGACAATACTAAACAAGCCACTACGACAAGATGAAAGGATAAGAGGGTTTGACACAAGACAATATCCGGATTACAATCCTAAGAATAACTCGGACAACAAAAATGACAACAAAATAAACTATCAAAACTCCTCTCCGGCTGACCAAGAGATGGAGCGTCTTTCCAATTACCAAGCACGGCATCTTAGCCACCGACTTCTGCATCAACATTTCCAAGACCATTATCTGCTCCAATGTCCTCATCTTTAGTCAATACATCCCCAAGAGGATTGACATGCTCTTTGTTACTGTCGTTGATCATAATTACCCCTTCGCGAATCATTCTTTCTATTTCCTTTTTCAAAGAACGACAACTTTCAATGCTATGCCCTTGGACATTGGAGTGGTACGTGCATCGTGCAGTAGGATCAAAGCTTCTTGCACGTGGATCCGGAGTATATCTGGTGAGCGGCTCAATCAGGCTAGAATGTTTTAGCCTTTCAAACAGACTTGCAGAAGATTCTTCGATAGGGGTGAGAGCCTTTTCTCATTTCAGCAACCTCTCATTCCTAAATGCCTGATTTGGCCTAAAACCTGACCCAGGGGGTTTCTGGTATGCTCGTGGGGGTGGATAGGCATTTTGTGGAGCTGGGTACTTGGAAAGTGAAGCATGTCTTTAGGAGTTCCGTGGAGAGAAGTAGCGTTGGGGAGGGTCATATGGCGCACAAGGATATCCATGGGGACAATGTTGAGACTGAGGGTGTTTAGCAAGGACGACCATTGGATCTGACATTGGTGGGGCTTTACAGCATCTTTTCTTTTTATGGGAAGATCACCCCGGGCAATTTGTTCAGTCCATCTGAGCCAGAATTTCCCAAAACCTTCTTTAGGTTTCTCTTCTATCTGAGATATGGAGGAGTGATTCGGGACAATATCTGTATTATTCTGAAAGTGTCGCACAAAATCCTGAGCCATGTCGTCCCATGCATGCCACTTACTGACATCTTGACGATCATACCATTCCAAGGCTACCCCAATCAAGCTTTTACTGAAGTATGCCATTAGCAAATCATCTTTCTCACCAACATTCCTCATTTCCTTGCAATATTCCTTCAGATGGACTACCGGATCTTCGCATTCCTTATTCAAGTTGAACTTCGGTACTTTAAACGTTGCGAGCAGGCGGACGTCAGGGAGTGTACACAACTCTTGGTAAGACATGCTGCCTCGGTCTCCCGTCTCTTGCACATTCTTTAAGGATTGTTCTATGTTCTTCAACCTCTCAGAACTTGGAGGAAGAGTGATGGATATACTTGGGTGATCAGGAGACGCCAAAGTTTGGGTAAGGACAGCATCTGAGAAATCAAGCGGTGGTGGTATGGGTGCCTTCCCAACCATCCAAGCCTGATACATGTCTGTCACATGCTGCCTCAACATTTTTACCTCTTCTACCAACCCGTTGTCCTGTTCAACCAGCTATTTTCGGGCATCGGTACCAACCCACTCAGTTCTGTTGTTCTCTGCCATTGTCTTTTGCCTTTGTGTTGCAAGGAAGCGTTACTTTAGAAGCACAAACCAACCACCTTTCTAAGGATTGAAAAAGAACAAAATGGGAGTAAATTGTTAGCGTTAAGGCTTTTGACAGATAAGTAAACACACATCAAGGATGCAATGCACCTAGGCAGTTAACCCTTTCTATCATGCATTTGCTTCAGTTACATGCGTCATTCCGGCTTCTTATAACTGTACCCCTTTTGAACGCCTCCCAAACTTTCCTTTATTTTCTTTGTTTTTCATTTTCTCTTTTCTATATTTTTTCTTTTCTTTTTGATGGTGGTCGAATCTTATGTGGATTGCCTACGTATCATGTCCCCGCATGAATCAGACCGTGCATAGTTCTGACCATAAGTGCAAAACTAAAGAAACATTTTTTGGGAATTTTCTATTACTAAAACATTCTATTACAAACTAAACATTTTTTGAAAACCAAATACGGACTAAAAGACTACTGACATGCTCTGATGAAAAGAGAAGAGACAGACAGACAACGGACTCTAACACAGAAAATACAGACTCGAACTATGAATACATTAAAGCTTTAAAAGTTGGTGCCCGCGAGGCATCGTTCGGCCTTGCCGCGGGCTTAGGCGCAAGATCCCTTTCCAGTTTCTCCAGTTCATACATTGTCCGCTTGACAAAAATCATTAGTGCCGAGAAGAAAGTAGTGCGGGTCATGTCTTCACACATTCGGCATCTCCTAATGATGGCATGGGCGATATTCTCAATCTTGTCCCTGGTTCGACCTTTTTCTATGAGAAGGCGCCTTAGTTGATCATTGCAGGCCTCCAAAACCTAAAAATCCTGAAGACGCTGATTCTGTAACTGTTGTATTTCGTCTTCCATTCGAGCCAATAAGTCGTAGTAGTGTCCACTTTTGGTTTCAAAAGCTTTGGCTTGTTTAGCTGCTTCTTTCTCAAGAGTGGTCGTTTTCCTTTTTAGATTGGCAATGATCTTTTCATAATACTGCCGTAAGTACTGTGTACGCTCTTCTATTCTTTTTGCCCACTGTGCCCGGAGCTGTGCTATGGTACCCTCAAATTTCTTCAGATCATCCCGGCACTCGATGATTTCCTTCTTCAGTCCATTTATCAATCTTCTATCCAACTGACTCATTTGTTGGTTGTCAGCATCTATCCTCATTTGTCGGTTTTGGGCCTTCAGCGCCTCATTTTCTTGGGCCAATTTGTTCTTTTCCCCTTTATCGGCAGCCACTTGCACACTGTTTTCGAACTTTAGGTCCTTAATCTGTTGTTTTAGCTTGCTTATTTCTGCCCTGTAGCTTGCTTCTTTTGCTAACCAACCCCACTGCTCTTGTGAATCATCAGTAAACTGCTGGATATTGGCTCTTTTGGCAGGCCTTTGCAGAATCTGAAACCTTTTCCCGAACCAAACATTGTACTTCGGATCCACCTCATCCTTAGCTAGGTCTCGGACCATTGTTCTAGGCTCGAGGAATCTGCATTCATTCTGTAGCTTTTGAATCTTATCTTCCGGGAATGCGGCTCTCGGGCTCAACTCAATGACGTGCTTACTTAGGTCTTCATCAGTAGGGACCACTTGAAACCTTACCAATTGACGCAGTACCTGATGGGGAGCATATGGTTGGATACTACAGATACCTATCAAGAGAATATGACATTCTTTGGCCGACATGTATACCACCTCAGTAGCGGGCAACCATCCAAATGCCTATTCAACTTGATTGGCAGTCAATGACCTCAGTCGCACAAGCCACGCTTCAGCACCTTCAGGGAACGCGACACCTATTACTCGTTTCTCAAACCCCTCGATGCAGCTCGATTCGGTCAACCCGTGGTTCATGTATCCTACCCGGTGGCAAAGATGTTCTTGCATCCAAAATTGGAGTAGCAGATTGCAACCCTAGAAGATAATTCCTCCCTCCCGGCATATGGTCAAGGCTCGGTAGATTTCTGGCACGATTAAAGGAACCACAGTACTGTCGGCCCTTTTGATTGCAACATCGACCATCCCTACAAGGCCTATCTCTATTTTCTTATCTTGGCGTGGACAAACCACGACTCCCAAGAATGCCGTTATGAACGCCAAAGTTTGCCTTGCCTCCCACTTGTTTCTGTTTCCAGCGTGAGTCAGCCCGAGATTTGGTTCTTCGAAACCCCGAGGATTACCATACCGTTGATACAAGAACTGGAGACTACAACATCCTCCCGACAAATCCTCATTCTGCACATTTCGGGTAATATTTAACAAATCCAGAAATCGGTGTGGAGATACCGGTCTTGGTGACAGTAAATATTGGCCCCTCAGATTTCCATTCAGACCCGCATAACCCGAGACTTCCTCCAGCGTGGGTGTGAGCTCAAAATCAGCAAAGCGAAATACATTCCGGGTTGGATCCCAAAACGGTATTAAGGCCTCGATGATATCCGACCTTGGCTTGACATTCAGCAGATTGACGAGACCCCCCAGGATTCTCACCACTATCATTCAGCAGATTGACAAGACCCATAAACTAAATTTGAAAACAAGACTCTTTTCTTTCGTTTTTCAAATAAATTGAACTAAAAACATTCCTCTCTTTTTTTCTTTTTTTCTTTTTTTCTTTTTTTCTTTTTTTTTCCTCAAAATTTTGGCAGAGTTTCTACACTATTTGGAAATTGATTTTTCTAAAAACATGTAATTAACACTCTACACTGCTAATTCTCTCTTTTTCTCTTTTTCTCAATTTTTTGTTATTCCCGATTTCCGGAAGTCAGTCAGCATGCAAGTCTGAAGCAAATAAACGCGTAAAACAAACAAGATGCAGCAGAATGGTCTTTTTCATTTTAGGTTGCTTGTCCTAGACGGACCCAACCCCTGTGTTGAGTCCCCTAAGTCAAATGCACATGATGTAGATAACCATTCCTACTAGGGATCCGGCATGAGGCTGTGTTATTCTAGGTTCAAAACCTGGGTGTTTGTTCTAAACCTGGCTTACCCGAGCGGACAGCTTGAGCCGAGAAGGAGGCAGCATACCGGGAATACAGAAGCTTCACCGGCTTTGCAACTTATCCGAACCTCGTTCTAAAATTGGGGTGGACTCTATACAGAAAAGAAGTCACACGAAGTGCACCCTTTTTCATGATTTAGAAGACTCAGAGAGGAGATGGGTTTCGGCACAGCTTATATACAGTTCACGAAATACCAAAACGGTAAAAGTAGTCAATCAGCATGTTAAGCATAGGTCATGTAACAAAATCAGATAAAGCCAAACACAACAATTATTCTAAGCTCGAATTCTGAACCCTGAACAAAATGTTCTGGGCTCTGATCCCCAGCAGAGTCGCCAGAGCTGTCACACCTCCTTTTTCTCCTACACACCTCGGGGAGGGGGCATAATAAAGGGAGTTTTTCAAATTAAAGGACAATCAAAACGGGATTCGTTTATTAAGAGATTCAGAGTCGCCACTTGGAAGATTTATGGTGTCCCAAGTCACCGGTTTGAATCCCGAATCGAGGAAAAGGTTTGACTCTGTTTGACAGTCCGCAAACCAAAAATTCGGATAAGAAATTCTATTAACCCGAGAGAAGGTGTTAGGCATTTCTGAGTTCCGTGGTTCTAGCACGGTCGCTCAACTGTTATATCCAGCTTAATTATCTGATTTTAATACATGCTTTAACTTATGTGCTTTTTAACTTTGAACCGCTTTTATTATCATTATTTTAAGGGAATTGCAATATCGTGAAAACATGTCTCGAACCACGTCACATAAATGCACCCGTGATTTTTGACGCATTTTGACTTCGTTAAGATTTGGATTTGGGTCACATAAATGTGCACCTGTATTTAAGAAGGTAAAATTATTACAAACATGCCTAAAGAGACTAACGCGTTATTATTTTGGGGAAGGCCGTGAGATTCGCTAGACGGCGCGTCCCGGAATCTAAATATTTAATGTATACATTTAACAAGGGCCCCACAATATATGTGTTTAGTTTAGCGAGGCTCATCTCATTTATTACTTAAAAGGCAAACCTAAAAGCAACTACGCTTTTTATTTTTTATCTCTAGAAGAAAAATCCTAATTAATTTATTATATCATTATATCGCTATTAAGATAGTTGAAAAGGGTATGGAGTTTGAACGGAGGCAATATCCATGAATCTTCATTGTTTTTAAGACTTCGTACTAGCCCTTTACTAATTTAAACCTGCTTGCAAACACATAATGCCTAGACGTGAGCCATGGGCGGAAGAGATGAAGGCCCGAACGAGTGGTATTATTACCTATACCCCCCAGTTTACATTATGTTTATAAGCTTTAATATCTGTTTTTGAACTTCACGAGATTGGGAGCAATTGACTACTTTCAAAGCTTGAAGTGGTTTGGTTTTGACAACGGGCACTTATGCAGCTGAACGGTCCAAAGTAATTATGCTAGGGCAATATTTATCTACTCATAAGTCCAGGCATTAAAGAACATTGTGAGTAGAACTTAACTTACAGGAAAAATCATTCTTAAAATGTCTATTACCAGCGTATAAAACTCTATATGAATCATACAACAGAAATACACCAAACAAGTACCATAGATAGTTTTATTAATTCAAACTAAGGAGATCTGCTTAATCTAATCACACCAGTCTAATTCAGCCTATTTTAATTACTGAAATTAAACATTCAAGGTAGGCCTTTTAACTAAGGTTCTAAAAGAATTACTGAAATCAAATCATACTATACAGCTGTAATAAACCATCCATGGATATTTGACACGCTAATACAATCCTAATACAGCCTGGTCATATTTCGATTACTGACTGATAATGGAAAAACAGCCACTCCCGATTTTATCTCATCTTTACACTATGCTAAACGGATTCACAAAGGTATTTAACAGGAAAATAACTACAACTAATCGTGAACTACTCTGCTTAACTCATCATGAATTTGGCTATAACTAGTACTTAACAGGTGCAGGAATCAACTAACAAGGAATTAACTACAACTAGTAATTTACTAGGAAAACAAACTTAGGAAAACTAAGGTATAATAGTCTATAGTCCAGTTATTACATAACCAAATGCAGTTCAGCCAATGCAACTACAAGCAGGGGTCTAAACATTCTTCATGAACAAACATTCAGATGTACAAACCAAAAACTGAACTAAATTAAATCTTAGGCTTCAACTACAAGTTCATCCTTTACACTTCAGCTTCATAAATATTGAAATCAAGTTGTGTACCTGGAATTGGAACAGAAGTGAAGCAGAAGAAATCAGCTAAGGCAGAAATTCGAGCAGCAACAACAATAAACAGTCCCAGCAATATCCAACAGCTTAAATTCACACAGCAAACAATCGATAGCAGCCCAGGCAAGGTCAAGAAATCCCGAAATGTTTGGAATCAACCAGAATGATCAGATCAACTCTAAACCAGACTCACATGAACTCAAAATCATTCAAAAAACCAAACAATGAACCTCCAACACACCAGTGAACAATACTGAACTGAAAAATGCTATTCAGTGACTAGAAATCTAATATTTTCAATGGAACAGTGTCGTTTCTTCTTGCTATATTTCTTTTGTTGTAAATTCTATCAAACTCTCTCAAAATGCCTTCCAAACTCTCACAGACTTAGTCTGTTTCCCACCCTAAAGAATCTCAAAAGAAAACTGACTTTAAGCTCTAAAACTCTCTCAACTTAGTCTTTTTCCCTTTTTAAGCTCTCAAAGATGCCCTCTCAGACTCATCAACTCTCTCTCAAAATCTGACCAAGAAGAAGGACTGTGATTCTTTTTAGCTTTTTCAATTCTC
>MU772220.1:226347-237857 GCA_026770625.1 Nicotiana glauca
GAAAACCCTGTTAGGAATGCCAAAGATGCAAAGCTTATAGACAATTTAAGGCAAAAAGTAAATGATTACAGTTTCGACCTCAACAAAGCAGAAAAGGAACTAGCTTGGGTTTTAAGACAGTTGACTAAAAACGCAGAGGAATGAGCCCGCATGGTTCAACAGCTAGGAGAAGAACATGATAATAAGGTCGCCAGATTGAGGAAAAGGGTCATTACCGCAGAAAACAAAATGAGCAAACAAGAAAAAGAGTTCAATGTTGAAAGGGAACATTGCTATACAACTTTAGCACAATTAGAAATGGATCTGCAACAACTCCAGGAGCAAAATCAACAGACTTTGGAGGCCAGGGCCGAACAGATAGGGCGGTTGCTTCAGGAAAAAGGCATAATCAGAGAAATAATCCTAGCTATTGCTCACCACATCACCAGAAAATGCCAGATGTGCGAGAATATGACTCAGACTACCTTCTTTGCCTTAGTGATGATATTTGTGAAACAGATAATGAGTGACCTGGACAGACTCCAAGGGGAACTTGCACATAGGCCCGCGGTGAGACCGATCGATGTCCCGTGGGCACCAGGAGCTTTAATGTATTCATGACCATCACTAAAGTCTGTATTTTTACTAGAGTGTATCAGTTATTTGAGTCTGTATTTTCATTTCGAGTCAGTCTGCAGTAGAATAGTTGTTGATGGAGTTTGTAGCTCGTTTTATCATTTAGAGTCTGTTAGTTATCTTCATGTGTCAGTTTTGAGTCCTTGTATTTAAAATGTTTGCTATTAGTAAATTGAAAATTCAAAAAAAAAATCTATTTTACATTTATTGCATTTGATCTGATTCAGGCATGGGCACGATGCGTAGGCTATCCCTATAGGATCCGACCATAGCCATATGAAAAAGGAAAATACAGTAAGAATAAAAAACTAAAATGAAAAGAAGAGCGGAGCAATAAAAGAAAACGGGAGAGAAAAAGAAGAACAAAAGAGAAGGGAAAATCTGCAACAAAGAAATAATGATAAAATAAAAGAAACAAGGCAAGGATAAAAGCAAGATGTCACAGTCAAAGCCAGGATGACGCACGCGGCCGAGCAAATGCATATTAGAAAACGATAATTTCCTAGGTGCATTCATGCCCAAAATGTGCGGTTATTTGTTTATTAATGCCCTAACCACTAATAACGTTGTTGTTGATGATGAGTCCAGACAGGTGGTTTAGCTGACTGGCATTCTGGCAACTCACCCATATAACACCCGCTCCAAGGACATGTCAAAAATGGTCAACCAAGAGATAGAAGCAACTGTTGTCAACTCGGTTAGGGAAGAAGAAGTGGTAGATGTCAACGCTATGAAAGAGGAGATGTATAAGTTGAAACAACAGATGGCCGAAATGTACCAGGCCTGGGCAAAAGGACATCCCCTGCCAACTTATCCTGCCAATCCTTCCTATATCCCGCCACTCACTCAATCACAAGATCCTCCCACAGTGAATTCTTCTCCAGCTTACCCGACCTACCAACAATATTATGCAACCACTTCCCAAACCCCACCACCTCCACCACCCAAGCAAATTCCCTGCCCTCCACCACCCGTTGCTCCTGTATTTGTGGCTCCTCCACCTGCCGCGTTACACAGATCTTTGAGTGAACCATTGTTCCAAACACAGGAAAACCACTATTATCCACCCGAGCCCACTTTCAAACCTCCCGAACTATACTCTTATACTCCTCTTATTGATATTTCAGCTGAAGAATAAAAGCCTCCTAAAAACCCTGAGCAGGAGGAGATGATACGTAAGGTAAAAAGCTTGGAACAATCATTTCGAAATATGCAAGGTCTAGGAGGACAGGTGAGTGTCGCTTATAAAGACTTGTGCTTGTTTCCTGACGTCCAACTGCCTGCGGGTTTCAAGTTACCAAAGTTTGATCTATATGATGGACATGGCGACCCCGTAGCCCATCTGAGGGGATTTTGTAGCAAGATGAGGGGTGCTGGAGGAAGAGATGAATTGTTAATGGCGTACTTTAGCCAAAGTCTCAGTGGAGCGGCTTTAGAGTGCTACACAAGGCAAGATCATGCCCGATGGTACACATGGGATGACTTGGCCCAAGCATTTGCAAACCACTTTCAATACAACCTTGAGATTGTCCCCGATCGTCTCTCATTGACCAAGATTGAGAAGAAACCCGGAGAAAGTTTTAGAGAATATAGATTTCGGTGGAGGGAGCAGGCCGCGAGGGTCGATCCTCCGATGAAAGAGGGTGAAATGGTGGATTATTTTCTGCAGGCTTTGGAGCCTACTTATTACGGACATCTGGTGTCAGCAGTTGGAAAAACGTTTAATGAAGTAGTGAAAATGGGAAGCATGGTGGAAAAAGGATTGAAGTCCAACAAAATTATGAGTTATTCTGCAATAAAAGCAACTACCCAGGCCATCCAGACTGGCACTGGAGGAGTATTGGGAAAGAAGAAAAAAGAAGAAGTTACAATGGTGGAGTCGAGAGCATGGTCCAGGGGTCCTTCACTATATTATCACCAACCTCGACCACATCCCCAAACCTGCCCACACACCCTATATGGCCAACCACAACACTACTACTCACCTCCCGCTCCTCACTTCTCAGTTCACCACGCTCAAACTTATACTCAACCTCAGGCACCCTGGTGTGCACCCACTCCAAAAAATACCTACCATACCCAAAATGCATACCCACCTCCGAGAACCTACAGAAATCCCAGTGGAACCAATTTCCGACCCAACCCTGCTGCTAAGAATGATAGGCTGCAAAAGAAGAAGAATTTAACTCCATTAGGAGAATCTTATACCAGTCTGTTTCATAGATTGAGACAGCTGGTAATGTTAAACCCAATTGAACCAAAAATACCGAATCCTCCCCCCAAGAAACCTGGACCATTCAGTAAATTGTGAGTATTGCTCAGGAGCGCCAGGGCATGATACGGAGAAATGCTGGCATCTGAAAAATGCCATTCAAGAACTTATTGATACACGGAGAATTGAAGTGCAGGCTCCGGAGACTCCCAATATCACTCAGAATCCATTACCAACTCATCATGAGACTCACATAATTCAGTTAGTGCAGAAGGGAGAATACAAGAAGTCGTCGCAAACTGTGATGATGATTAAGGCAAGTGAAAATAAAGCAAATGAGAAATTGATTGGTGGGAAGGCATTGGTCGCAGTGGAACAGACAGTCAGTGAACCAGTGATGATAGTGAAACCAGAACCTATTAAAGTGACGATACCAGGAGCAGTTGTTAAGCTTGTGTTGGTTGTAAAGGGCGCCCGCACAGAACCGGTTATCATTAAATCGGTGACTCAGTTGCCAGTGGTTAGTGAAAAAGTTGTCCCGTGGAATTATGATCGAGTGACTGTGATGTACAGAGGAAAAGAAGTTAAAGAAGAAGTGTGCGAAACTCATGGGTTGACTAGATCAGGGAGATGCTTTTCCCCTGAAGAATTGAGAAAGGTTAAAGCAGCTAAAGACAATTCGGCACCGGTAAAGAGAGTTGTTACTGAAGAAGAAGAAGCTGAAGAATTTTTGAAAAAGATGAAGGCACAAGACTATTCAATCGTGGAACAATTGAGGAAAACCCCGGTGCAGATCTCATTACTGTCTTTATTGATCCATTCGGATGAACACCGCCGGGCATTGATGAAGATTCTGAATGAAGCTCATGTGCCAGATAAAATTTCTGTAAACCATCTTGAGAAGATAGCAAACAAGATTTTTGAGGTTAACAGGGTTACATTCTCCGATGATGAGTTGCCATTGGAAGGAACTGAACATAATAGAGCCCTGTACCTCACAGTGAAGTGTGAAGATTCCGTGGTTACTCGGGTGTTGATTGATAATGGGTCTAGTGCAAATATTTGTCCTCTCTCCATGCTAGAAAAGTTGAAAGTTGACAGTGAAAGAATCCATAAAAATAGTATCTGTGTACGGGGATTTGATGGAGGAGGCAAGGACACAGTGGGAGATATTGTGCTGGAGCTAACAATAGGACCAGTGGAATTCACTATGGAGTTTCAAGTGCTCGATGTTGCTGTTTCCTACAATCTTCTATTGGGACGGCCCTGGATTCATGCCGCAAAGGCAGTGCCGTCTACTTTGCATCAAATGGTCAAATTTGAATGGGATCGGTGTAAGCACGTGATTTTTGCCCTAAGGAAATTATTCCAAAAGTTTCAAATAAAATGATTTTACAATTTTTAAGAATTTTGTTGTATTTTTTTTTTGTGTGTTAACTGGTTGCATAATAACTCATATTAAATATAAAAAATATGCATTTGCATTAGAATTTTAATCTTACATTTTGGTATTGAGTAGGTATTAATTCATTTTAGAACAATTTAAAGAAAATCACAAAAATAGTTTATTTTTAGCATTTTTATTGTTTTAATTGGAAATTGTTACAAAATAGTTATTAAATGATTTTAGGCTTTAATTAGTTTAATTGTTAGTTTAATTTCTCAATTTTATAAAAATCAGAAAACAAATTTAATATAAAATATATAAGATGAAAATACAAAAATACAAAAAAATGAAAATAAAATACAAAAGTAAAGTAAAAACAAAACAAAACAAAGGGAAAATAAAGAAGTTGGGCCAAATACTCAAGCCCAATCAGACCTGAGCTAACCCAAACCCAAATGATTTCCAGTCCGGTCCAATGGTCCCAAGAGCCAAACGACGTCGTTCTCGTCTTTAATCCTGTTCGTTCAGTAATTCTATCCGACGATCCACAACTGATCACGAGTAAATATTAAAGGGGCGGTTTGATTTAATTAAGTCAAAAAATATAGAAATACATTGTAACGTCTCCTTCTTCCTAACCCTAACCTCGCTGGAATTCCTCGCCGGCGGGGAACACCACCAGCGCCAAACCTTACCAGATTTACACCACATATCCACCTTGAACCCTTCTTTCCACCCCTCTACTTAGTTTCCTTCGAACATCACCCCATCTCTTCGAATATCAGAGTTTGTCTCGCCGGAACCCTATCGTCAGCGAACGTCACTTCACCCAAATCAACCCAAATTAACACCCCAGCATCTTCTCTCCTTCCCCTACACAACCCCTAAGATCTTGAGTCTCAAATATAGCCAGAGCGGCTCAAATTTGGGTTTGAAAGTTTTCCGGCAAGTCGGAATTTCACAAATGGTGCCATGAGGTTCTCCTCTTCTTTTTTTAAGAATCTTGGTGCCTAGGGTAGACAGTCAAGTGGCCGAAACAAGCTAAAAAAAACCTAGATAAGTTCTTTAATCCTTTTCTGTTTTAATTTTCTTTTATTTTTGCATGTGTTTGTCTTTTTGTGTTTTATCATATTTGTATTGATTTCTGTTAATGCTTGTTATTAGTTTAATTAGGGTTGTCTCTTAATTTCTGTTTTAAAATAGTATTTTTAGGTTTAAATTCAAAATTTGATATTGTTAAGTTTTTTATAATTCTGTCATTAATTGCTGTAATTACTTTTAGTTAGTCAAATAGTTAGGTATCAATTTAAGAATAATTAGTAGTTAATTAGATTTTTGGTTTTGGTTTATTATGTTCATTGGCAGTGTGATTTAAATTGTTCATTTTGTTAATTTATGATATTAGTACTGTTTTGATAATTAGGATTGGATATAGCTGAGTAATAATTGATAATTAAAATCCGGCAATTAGGGGGTAGGGGGAAACAGTAATTACAGAAGTGAAGGGAGGGTATTTTGGGTATAGAAAAAGGGTTAATAGTAGTTATAATACAATTTCAGGGTTAATAAGGGCATAAAAATGGGTAGTTCAGTAAATTTTAAAATGAAGTGAGGGCAATATAGGAATCACAATAGGATAGAATCTTCTAGATAGGGTTATTAGTATAGTTCTCAATAAATAAGTATAGCTACTTGTATTACAAGTTAAAAATAAAGGGTAGAAATGAAATAAAGGAGGGACTAATGTGTAAACACTCAAATTTGAGTTTCCCTCCAGATTTACATCTATAAATAGGCACTGATAGGCCTTGTTTTAGGGGTTTAAAAAATCTGAAAAATTATCCTCCAAGCAATTTCTGCCTTCTTAGATCAAAATTCGAAACTAAAAATTTCCAAAAAACTCAAAAAACATTAGAAAAACCTCCCAAAAAAACTCAAAAATATACTGTAACATTAAAGATTTTGCAATTCAAGTCATTAGTTTGAACCTCTAGTGCCTTTAAGTTCAAGTTTCAAGTTGTTTTGGATTTGTTTAAACTGTTTTGGTTTGCGTGTTGATTGCTGGAAGTTTTCACAAGGTTTTTCTCGCTTAGATTCAAGTTCGAAGTTGAGTTCAAATTGAGTCTATTTGCCTATCTGCTGGTTTAGTTGTTTCTGAATATTTCTGGGTCATTCTGGAGCTGTTTTTGGATTAATAGCTGATTGTTGACTTGTTGTTGTTGAAGTATTCTGTCTCAAAACTGTTGCTGACCTCTTTGCTTCATTTCATAATTCCAGGTACACATTGTATAATCTCAGCTGAAGGGGTGAATTAAATGATAGCATAGCTTATTTTTTGTAAAGTATATTTTCCTGTAATGTTAGATCATGTTTTTGTAATTGAGTTTGGACTGTTAGACTATTAGATTCATATCAGATGTTAGTATTCATTAGCTCATGGTAATTCTGTTTAGTGATTAATTTGATTTTTAACATTAGTAATATATATAAATGTAAAAATTGAGTATCAATCTGTATTCATAGTTAGCTGTTTAATGATTGAATAATCATGAATATTTTAGCAATCCAGACTCTAAGTCACCAAATCCTCTGAGTGTTGAGCACTGGTCCACTAATGTTAATGTGAATTAGTTCAGTAATGAATGATTTGCTATCACTGTCGATTCATACTTTTAGTTTGAGTTTTATCTTTAATGACCTTTAAGAGCCCACCAGTAGGCAGGTAAATACAATAATGTCAGTTGGAGTTGAGAATTCAAATGCTCAATGTTTTCTTCAAATTAAACAAATGAATATTTTTTACTTTGTTATAATTGTTAAACATTTGGAATTATTAGAAATGCATCCAGCAGATTCTGGTGTTGAGATGAAGTGCTATTCTGTTTGTTTTGAAAGGCTTAGGCTTAGCAGCTTAGCCCAAAGTTTGGGCTCCAGCTTACTTGATACGTGGACCAAGCCCAATTCCGATTGTTTTTCTCATTTGGACCTAGCCAAAGCATATATCTAGAGGATTTTCCTGCAATTTCTCTTCCGTGGGTTTACTTCTGAGCCCAATAGCATTGTTGAAGTTTAGAATAAGAATTAAAAGTCCAATAATATTAAAAATAAATAATTAGGAATATGAAAAAATTAATCCATAAATATGAAATCGAATTTTGAATTAGGTAGCGGGTTCAAGCTAAAAGGTTGAATCCTTTTGTTTGAATTCGGACTTGAACTCGAGATTCGAATTTATATTCGTGGATTAATTAACCTTTAGAAACAAAACAAAAATAGAGAATTTAGTTACTTTAGTCTGGCCTTTTAAAATAAAAATGAGACGAGCCTCGCCAAATCAAATATACAATTGCGGGACCCTTATTAATTACTTAATTCAAAAAATACTTAGAATTCGGTATGGGCCGTTTAGCAAATTTCACGGCCTTGCCAAAAGATAACAATACGTTAGCCGCTTTAGGCGCGTCTTTTAAATAAAATTACCTTCCTAATACGGGTGTGCATTTCATGCGACCCAAATCTAAATCCGAAAATGTTGAATAAGAATGTGTCGAGGATCCGGATCAATTTCATGTGACGTGATCCGAAAACATGTTCTTAAACGATGTTCACTTTCTTAAATAAAATAATTGACAAAAAGTGGTAATTAATTCTAAAATTGCACAAGTAGGGTAACATGTATAAAAATTAAATTTTAGCCAAATATAGCAGTTGAGCGACCGTGCTAGAACCACGGAACTCGGGAGTGCCTAACCCCTTCTCCCGGGTTAACAGAATTCCTTACCCGAATTTCTGGTTCGCGACTGTTAAACAGAGACAAACCCTTTCCTCGATTCGGGATTCAAACCGGTAACTTGGGACACCATAAATCTCCCAAGTGGTGAATCTGAATCTTAAATAAAACGAATCCCGTTTCGATTGTCCTTTAATTGGAAAAACTCCTTTAATTGGAAAAAGGAGATGTGACAGCTCTGGCGACTCTGCTGGGGAATAAAACCCAGAACTTCGGTTCAGGGTTCAAGAATTCGAGCTCAGTTAAATTGTTGTATTTGGCTTTATTTTGATTTTGATACATGTTCCATGCATTACGTGCTAAATATTTTAATATTTGTTGAATTGTATATAAATTATCGTGAATCCCTCCCTTTCTGAGTCTTCTACATCATGGAGAAGGGTGCACTTCGTGTAGCTTCTCTTCTGTTAGTCTTTTTCCAATTTAGAACAAGGTTTGGATAAGTTGCAANGCATCACGTGCATTTTGACCTAGGGGACTCAACACAGGGGTTGGGTCCGTCTAGGACAGGTGTCCCGAATTAAAATGACCATCCTGATGCATATTACGTGCTACTTGTATTTATTTGCTCGGCTCCGCATGTTGACCGGTTTGTATACAATGAGGGAATATTGTGAAAAATAGCAGTGCTAGGATTAAAGGTGGATAATCATTTATTGTGAAAAACCCAATGCCCAAATAGTACCGAAATGTTGTCGGATTTTTGAAAAAATAAAAAAATGAAAAAAAAGGAAAAATATTTGAAAAAAATGGAAAGTAATTTGTTGCTCAAAAATAGTCTTGATTTTGGCCAATCAGCCCGAACTACGCTGGTTTGATTCTCACCACGTGTGAGATACGTAGGCAACCCTTGACGGGTCCAACCACACCTTTTGAAAAATAGCCGAAAAATGTCAAAATTTTGACTTTGTTATAAATAAGTCAGGTGACGCTATTCTTGTTTAAAATAAGCCGAATGTCCCTCAAAAGGACGTCGGAAGGCCGTTTTTGCAAGAACAGCCACTTTGAGTCATTTTAAATAATTTGCGGGCACAGCCTTAAAATCTCCTTTTCGGAAGTGCTGAAAGGCCGTATCTGCAAAAATCAAGTTTGGTCATTTAACAACTTTACAAAAAATAGCCACTTTATTAAATAAACCATTATATGGCCGATTTTTGCTAAAATAGCCACAATTGATATTAAAACTTTCTCAGTCTTGCGATTGGCCTATGGTGATGCTGAGTGATGCCCCATGGGCCCCAGGATGATAAATTTTAATGAAATTTTAATCATTGAGTGTGTAGTTTCTTAAACGAAAATTTTTGCAAAAATAGCCACTAAATTCCTTCAAATAAATGTGCAGGATGAATTCAAATGACATCGGAACCTTCTCAGTCCTGAGCGAGATACCCCTTAAGCTCTATTTATGGTGGGACGACCTCGGAGATGAAAGCAGAAAATCAGAGGTAAAAATTCTGGGTGGCCTTGTGGGACTTATGAACATAAAACAAGAAAGGATATTGTTGAAGCCTTGATACCGTTTTGGGATTCGACTCGAAATGTCTTCAGATTCTCTGATTGTGAGCTCACACCAACATTGGAAGAAATAGCAGGGTATGCTAGTCTTAATGGAAATATGCGAAATAGATATCCTTTGTCACCGAGACCGGTCACACTCCACAGGTTTTTAGATTTGCTGAGTATCAGTCGGGATGTCCAAGACCCATATCTAGAGGGTGGGTGTTGTACTTTGCATTTTCTCTATCACCTATATGGTAACCCGAGGGGTTTCGAAGAACCTAACATTGGCCTGACACATGCAGGAAATAAAGATAAATGGGAGGCTCGGCGAGGGTTAGCATTTATGGTGGCCTTCCTAGGAATCGTAATTTGCCCAAGGAAAGATGGAAATATAGACCTCGGGCTAGTAGGAATGGTGGATGTAGCTATGAAGAAACCTACTAGCATGGTGGTTTCTTTGATTGTAGCAGAGATATATTGGGCTTTAACTAAATGTCGAGAAGGGGAGAAATTCTTTCAGGGGTGTAATCTCTTATTGCAAATGTGGATCCAAGAACATTTATGCCATCGCACGGGATACATGAATTTCGGGTTGACTGGACTTAGTTGCATCAATGAGTTTGAAACCCGGGTTACAGGCATCAAATTTCCCGAAGGTGTTGAGGCTTGGTCATCATGTTTGAGATCTTTAAATGCGGATAAGGTTGAGTGGGCTTATGGGTGGCTTCCCGATACTGAAGTTGTCTACACTTCAGCAGAAGTCCCATATATTCTTCTAATGAGTATTCGGAGCATACAACCTTATGCACCCTACAGGGTCCTGCGGTAATTTGGGAGGTTCCAAACAATACATAATGATGAGGATTTGAGTGAACAAATTATTAAGTTGGGTCCCAAAGCTACCTTCCCCGAAGCAAGAATTAGAAAGATATGGAATGAAAGTCGATTTTTGCAACCTGACACTATGGTACAAGATCGAGCAAAAGGTGAAGTGGACCCCAAGTATTTGATTTGGTTCGGCAAAAAGTTCCAAATTCCTGGGAGACCCGCTAAGAGACCCCATGTACAGCAGTTTACTGACGGAGCCCAAGTCCAATGGGATTGGTTGGCAAAAGAGAAAGAATACCGAGCTAAAATTGGGGTGTTGGAGCAACAGATGCGGGACCTTCAATTTGAGAAAAGTGTGCAAATTGCGGCTGATGAAGGGGAGAAAAAGAAATTGGCCCAGGAAAATGAAACTCTTAAGGCACAGATTCAACAAATGAAAATCGATGCTAGAAATCGAGAAAGAAGCGTGTCTGATGAACGATTGATCAAGGGGTTGAAAAAACAAGTCTCGGATTGCCAAGAAGAGTTAGAAAAATCTGAAAGGAACATGGCGAGACTTCGAGCACACTGGGCCAAGAAAACTGAGGAAAGAGCCCAGTATGTTCAACAGATAAAAAGAGACTATGAAGGGACCATTGCCAACATGAGAAGAAAAGCAAATGCTCGGGAAGAAAAAGCAGCTCGGTTAGACAAAAATTTTCAGGCTGAAAGGGATCATTGTTATGAGATGATTGCTGAAATGCAAAAGGAAATAAAATTACTACAAGATCTTCATCTCCAAGATTCTCAAGTACTTGAAGCTCGGACCCGACAAATAAGTCGACTTCTCCAGGAAAAGGGCCAAATTAGGGAAAGAATTTGAGGCATTGCACGCTATGTTGTTAAAGGGTGCCAGTATGGTGAAAAGATGGGTTATGCCACTTCTTCTGCAGCAGTGATGATATTTATTCGACAAATTATGAATAATTTAGAGCAATTACAAAGGGGTCTCGCGAGCAGGCCTGCGGCGATGCCGAATGATGCCCCACGGGCCCTAGGGTTTGAAGCTTTGATGTACTCGTAAAAAGAAAAATAGTAATCAAGTTTTGAGTCTGTATTTTGATTTTGAAAATGAAAATAATAGCTTAGTATTGATGTAATCAGTTGTCATTAATGAAAATTTGAAAATTCCCAAAAAA
>MU772223.1:9280-108462 GCA_026770625.1 Nicotiana glauca
AACACTTGCTCACACAATCAGCACCTCGGTGCTCAAGCCGTAGGCAAAGATCCGGCCTCAAGTCCTCCTGACTGGCCCAACATGAACTCACGGAGATTACATCTCACCCCTCGATCGGGGAATCACAAGCCATCCAGGCACATATACTACTGAGCGCTCGCGTGCGCATACAGACGTGTGGAAGAAATTTTAAGAATTATATCTCGAGCTGAATCAAGTACGCACGATAAGAATTCCAAGAAAGTGAAGTTTTCCTAAAGGTTTTGCAGCCTCTCAAGGATAAATACAGACGTCTCTATACCGATCCACGAAACTCTACTAACCGGCTCATGACTCATGAGGCCTAGTAACCTGGCTCTGATGCCAACTTCTCACGACCCCAATCCCGGTCGTGATGGTGCCCAACACAACTGCTAGGCAAGACCGACCATTTACACTCTCAACCCGAGCATGAAGCTCAAAATCAGTTAATTGAATATCATTATCGATAATAAAGCTAAAATCTTAACTGATAGATAGAAACCAAACTGGATAATCTCCCAAAGACCTGAGGGTCATGAGTCTAGAGCCTCTAACAATATAGAGTAACAAGACTCCAATAATACAATTGTTCAAAACTGCGGAAATAATAATAAGGGAATAGGGAAAGAGTCGGGTCCTGCGAACGTCAGGCAGCTACCTCGACTACTCCAATGAAAACTCTGAAGCCGCAATTATCTCAGCTAAACTTCCAACATACCTGAATCTGCACACATAGTGCAGGGAGTAAAGTGAGTACTTCCAACTCAGTGGTAATAAGAGAGAATAATATCTGAGCGATAAGAAAACACGTATGGGCACACCAAAATGCTATAAAAGACAGTACAACCCTTTGAGAAAAAAAAACCGAAATACTGTGAAGATCCTTTAGAAAAGCTCAAGATCAGTTCAAAATCTCTTTTACAAATATCCCTTTTTCTTTTTCGACAGCCAAGCATATGAATACTATATCAGATAGAGCAAGTCGGCTCATAAGTCTGCCCCTTGGGCACAACACTCCTTAACATATAACACCAGGGTATCTGGTCAACAAGGCAAGTAACAGTATGTATGCCAATGATATATGAGTGCTAAATGTCATGCCACGTAGTACAAACAGGAGTGAATGTGTGAATGCAATGCAATGAACATGACCGCTGCGGCGCGCAGCCCGATCCATTTGGGCACCCTGCGCTCACTGGGGGTGTGTACAGACTCCGGAGGGGCTCCTACAGCCCAAGCGCAATATCTTGGTCAGTCATTGTTACCTGACCGATCAGCCATTATTACCTGACCAATTTATATCACACTGTGCTATTGTTACCACTGTTCCAAGTATATATTACAGTGTCATTGTTACCACTGTTTCAAGTAAATATTACAGTGTCATTGTTACCACTGTTTCAAGTTTATATTACAGTGTCATTGTTACCACTGTTTCAAGTATAACATACGGTGTCATTGTTACCACTATTTCAAGTATATATTACAGTGTCATTGTTACCACTATTTCAAGTATATATTACAGTGTCATTGTTACCACTATTTCAAGTATAACATATAGTGTCATTGTTACCACTGTTTCAAGTCACTTTATAATCAGTCTAGAAAATAATATAGTAAGCCNAATCATGATAGCATCAAGTAGTATTCAGTCAATCACGTAGTAAAATCAACAACCGGGACGGACCAAGTCACAATCCCCAATGGTGCTCTACCCCACGCTCATACCTAGCGTGCAAGTCACCACAATACAACACTATGATGTGCAAATCTGGGGTTTCAAACCCTCAGGATATCATTCACAAGTATTACTCACCTCGAACCGGTGAAATTCCTAGCTCGCGACGCCTTTGACCCTCAAATTGACCTCCACGCGCGTCAAATCTAACCAAAATCAGTACAAATATATCATAATATGCTAATGGGTCAACACCCAATCAAAAACAATCGAAATATAACAAAAATCTCGAAACTAGCAAAACTCGAGCCCCGAGCCCGCTTCTCAAAAAATTACGAAATTAACATCCACGGATTCCTTATCTCGCCACGAGTCCGTACATACCAAGAACACCCAAATCGGACCACAAATGGCCCCTCAAATCCCAAATTTAGAATTTTTACTTCAAACCCTAATTTCATATGATTTGGCTATGTTTTCATGAATTTAAAGGATGAATCTTCAATATAATAATGTATTTAACTCATAAAACTTACCTCCAATCGATTCCCAATCGAAACCCTCTTAATTCCTCGTCAAAAGCTCCCAAGCTTGCTCAAAAATGGAGGAAATAACATAACCCTCGCGGATGAAAAATGATATTAAACTCTTACTGGCCTTCAGGGGTTTCCGCTTCTGCGGTCCCCAGGCCCGCTTCCCCGTGACCGCTTCTACGGTCCTTGTCCGCTTAAGCGGAAATTCATTAAATCACAAGGGTCGCTTCTGCGACTAAATTTCTCGCTTCTGCGAAATCTCTCCTCCAAGCCCAAACCGCTTCTGCGACTTCTTGTCCGCTTCTGCGGAACTGCTCAACCTCACCCTCTTTCGCACCTACGATGCCTTCTCTGCTTCCGCGCAACCGCATCTGCATTCTCCTTTCCGCAGATGCGGAAATACCTGCTGCAACCAAGAACCTGCAATTCCAACTTCAAATTTCTTCCGTTTAACCACCCGAAACAACATCGAGGCCCCCGGGACCTCAACCAAAGGCACCAACATATCCCAAAACATCATACGAACTTGTTCCAATCATCAAAACACATCGAACAACACTAAAATCATCAATTCACGTCGGATTCAAGAATAAGTTTCTTCAAAGCTTCCGAAACACGCATTCGATCAAAAACCCGACCAAACGACGTCCGAATGACCTGAAAATTTGCAGACATATCCAAAATCGTCTAACGAAGCTACTGTAACCCTCGGAATTTCATTCCGACCCTCGGATCAAAATCTCACCTATTAACCGGAATTCGCCAAAATTCAAACTTCGCCAATTCAAGCCTAATTCTACACCGAGCCTCCACAATCAATTCCGATTTAACTCCTAAGTCTCAAATCATTCCCCAAAGCTAATGAATCATCAGAATTCACACCCGAGCCTCCTAACTAAATAGTCAACATCCGGTTGACTTTTCCAATTTAAGTCTTCTTAAAAGAGACTAAGTGTCTCATTTCTTATCAAAATTACTCCAACTAAATTCTAACACACTCAACACTGATAGTGAAACATAAAGTAATACAATAAGGGGGAAATGGGGTGGTAACTCACGTGACGGCGAGCCGGGTCGTCACAGCAGGCTTCTCTAGGGATAAGCAAAAATGTGGTCTAGGTGGAGTCTTCAGGAATGCCAAAGGAGACTGGATCGTGGGTTATACTAAATGTGCCAATGCATATGGATCCCTTTAAGTAGAAATAAAGGCTCTACTAGAAGGACTAAAAACAGCTCATGAATGGGATTTATTTCAACTTCAGATTGAAACGGATTCCACGGAGGTGATCTTATATATACAACAAGGGAACCACCTATTTATTAACATCTTATCAAAATGCATGTTGTTAATGCACCAAGGGAAGCAAGTAATGCTCAAGCACAAGTTCCGACAAGGGAATAGGACTGCTCACAAGCTTGCATGCATGGGATCGGATAATACAAAGAAGAAGAAGAAAGTTTTTGTTGCCCTACCTGAAGAAGTGAAAACCTACTACAAATGGATGTATTATATAAGACTATTTTTGAAAAACTTTTATCGTATGACGCTTGAAATATGTTAGCAAGCCTAGGTAATTATAGTGTCTTATGTGATACTAACTACAACCCCATGTAATAGATGTTCCTTAACTTTTAATATATTTATTTCCTGTTTGCTCAAAAAAAAAAAAACAGTCTGGTCAATTCATGAGTTGCCTCGTTCAACCAATTTACAACATCGTCTTGGTCAACCTCAACAATGGATATTGCCACTGTATGGTTATAATGAAGGTGGTTATGTTATTTATTTTTTGTTTGAAATCGTGAAGATGATGACCGGCAAATGAAAGATGCATAGCTATGGGGGGAAGTTAGGGCGGATTTACATGGTGGCAAGCGGTGTCACGGGACACCGCTTTGTCGAAATTTTTTACTATTTATATATATAAAAATAATATGTAAAATAGAAATACAAGATAAAACTATTAAAAGTGACACCACTTGCAACAAACATCTTAGTAGTCTAGTGGTTGTTAGCTTCAAGTACTAAGAGAGAGGTCTTGGGTTCAAACTTCCTTAGCTCCACAAAAAAAGTTTTTGACTGTTACGACCCTTTTACTAGAAATAGTGACACCACTTATGAAAAATTCTGCGTACGCCACTGGGTGAAGTTGTTCTTTTTCGGGTCTTTTCTTTCACTTTTATTTATTTGTCTTAATTTAATATTTTCTTACTTAATGTAGAAAATACTAGTTCACGCAGTCACGCACCTAATATGCGTGTATGTCGTGCATTTTTTCAACTCAGCCATTTCATAGCAACATCAACTCGGTCAATGGTTAGGGTGTCTAAGAGCCTGTTTGGTCAAGCTTCTGAGAGGTCAAAAATAATTTTTTCCCAAAAAAAAAACTTTTTTTAAAATTTAAGCTGTTTGGCCAAGATAAAGAAGTACTTTTGGCTAGCAGCAGAAGCAATTTTTCTGCTTTTGGTAAGAAGTAGAAAATTCTATCTTCTTCCAAGAAGCAGAAAATTTTAGCTTCTTCCAAGAAGCAGAAGCAGAACATTAATTTATTCAAGATAAAACTATCTTCATCTTAAAATTTATATTTTTCAAATTATCCATTATTAATTTAAATTTTTTTGTTTCATATTTGTTTTTGATTTTTATCTTTATTTTAAATTTAAAGATATCATATACATGAATCATATTGTAACTTTTCAAAAATTTTATTGACTTTTCTTTTTTTTTGGGTGTAATGTCTTGTAAATTTTCAAATTATCTTCTTCTTTCTTCACACTAAAGCAAATTATCTACCTCCTTCTTTGGATTATCAGTTTTTTCCTACAAATAATCATTTATAATTTCTTCTACTTAGGCTATTAGTCCTCGAATCTATAAAATAGTTATCAAATTTAATCTATAAAAATTACCAACAAATAGGTAATAAATTTACAATTTTATCACATAATCTATCTATATATTATTAAAAGATGAAGAAAAAATATCCACATTAATCCAAGTGGCAGTCTCACAATAGGCCACTAGGCAATTATGATAAAGTTGGTTAGGTTAGGTAATAATTAATTTCTAATTTAAATTTAAAAAATAAATAAATTATACATTATATGTTGCTAATAATTAGTTACTCTTTAAAATAATTTTTTTTATGCTCAATGCGATATTTCAAGCTTGTCGCTCAGAATCATCTTGTTACAACTACCATGGCTATACATAATTTTATCCGGTGATATTTTTCTACCGATAAGTAATTTAACTATTATGCTATGAAGAAGCTACTGCAAAGATTGAGGAAGGTGATGGGTCTTCTGATATTCCTTTAGAAATGCAAGCAAATCTTCTACTAATATAGAGGCGTTGTGTGGTAGACTGAAATAGTTGAAAAATATTATCATGTGTAAGTGACTTTACTTATTATTTCATGGTGGATTATCAGTATATAGTAATTTGTGGAATAGACTTCTAATTCATGAGAAATGACGTATTTTGATTATTTAAATTATTGTGTAACAATAAGTAATTATACTAGATAATATTATATACTTTGGTTTAACTATATATGTAAAACTGAGTTAAATCTTTATTATTATTTACGTAACGATCCGACCGGTCGTTTTGAGCCCTAGCGCATCGTTCAGCAGTCTGAGGCCATGAGTAACTTCATTTCAGGTATTGTGACTTGTTCGCATGGTCGGAAATTTAAATTCAGGAAGATCGGAGTTAAATTTAAATGAAAATTCTCATTTGTGAAGATTAAAGTTGAAAGAATGAACTAGGATTGGATTTTTGAGCAAATGACCTCGGAATCAAGATCTGAAGGTTCCAGCAGGTTCGTATGATAATATTAGACTTGGGCGTATGCCCGGTTCGGGTTTTGGATGACCCGGAAGCGTTTTGGCGCCTATTGTAGAAGCTAGCATTTTGGAAGAAATTTCATAAGTTTGGTTTGAAGTGCATTTCAGAGTTATCGATGTCCGCTTGGGATTCCGAGACTGTGAATAGTTCTTTTGGTGATTCTGGAGTTGGGAGCGCAATCGGACATAAATTCGGAGGTCTGTAGGTCATTTTGAAGTCATTTGGCTAAAGATAGAAATTTGAAGGCTTTTTGAGGAGTTTTGACCGGAGGTTGACTTTTTGATATCGGGGTCGGAATCCAATTCCGAAAGTTGGAGTAGGTCCGTAATGTCAAATATGACTTATGTGCGAAATTTGAGGTTAATCGAACGTGATTTTATAGGCTTAAACATCGGGAATATTTTGCACACTGCAGAAGCGAAAATGGACTAGAGCCCAGGGACCGCAGAAGGGAATATTTTGCATAAAAGTGGGACTGTGGAAGTGGGATCTTGTCCGCAGAAGCGAAAATCCCTGGAGGCAGAAGGTTAATTTAAGGTCAGGGATTGGCCATTTCTCTCATATTTCTCATTGCATGGGGCGATATTGGAGAGCTTCAAGGAGGGGATTTTCGTCGTCAATGTCAAGGTAAGTTATCCCCATCACTTTTGCGTTAAATATATCAATTATGTATGGATTTAAGTATGAAGATTAGTGTAAAGTTGGGGTTTTGGTTGAAAATCTAGAAAATTAGAAATCTTGGATTTTAATTACGATTTTGAGTATGGAATTAAGAGAAAATCATATATTTGAGTTTGTGAGTTCATGGGTAAACTTTATCTTCGAGAAAGTTCGGATTCCGGGCACGTGGGCCCGAGGGCATTTTTGTTAACTTTTCGTTCGGGGTTAGGAATTGTTATAAATTAGGCTGTAAAGTATAATTAAGCATATATTAATGGATTTATATGATCGTTGGCTAGTTTTGGAGCATTGTGCGTTGGTGAAAGTCTTCGGAAGAATGTAGAATGCCGGTTGTGGATCTTCGGAGCGAGGTGAGTCTCCTTTCTAATCTTGTGAGGGGGAATTTACCCCATAGGTGAAGTGATTGATTATGTGCTCCTATTTGTGGGGTCTACGTTCGCACGAGGTGACGAGAGTCCCTGCGTAGCTACTATTATGCTATTGTCCGGGTAGTTAGGACCCATCAGCATGTTATACTTGGATTAATTATGAACCCATCGATGACTTGGATTGTTTAAATCACCTTTGATTAGTAAACGAATTTAAAAAGAGATTACACATTATTTCCTGAATTGTTAAACAGAGAATTATTTTTTTTTGGATAATTATTCCCAGATAAAATTCTAACTGGCTATCTGAGCACGTATCTTATGTGTACGTTCGTCGCATGGATGATTCGCGAGTAGGGTGATTGTTTATTTTATGTTGACCGCATCGCATGGATGATTCGCGAGCGAGGTAATAGATCACATTAAATTAATAAATGTATTTCTAAAATGACTTAAGCTTCGTTTTCTCAAATTATTAAAGAGAATTGGCCTTTCTTGGATAACTGCTCCATGTTGACTTCTTAACTGATCGTCTGTCTGTATGTGCTTATTTTGGAACGGGCCGAACGCCTCAACAGATTAATAGATGCATCTATAGGTGCACCGTCGACCCTCAACAAGTGCACATTTATTTCTGTTGGATCGGGTCGTCGCCTCGGTATGATTTGCGCATGCTTGTGCCGCTGCCTAAACTTAATTAAGTTTTTATTGCCCTTTTGTGGCTTAAAAATATTTGGATTATATTTAAAGAGAAATTCTGGAAAGTTTTCCTATGAAATAATTATGTGTTTGCTTGTTTCCTCTATCTGGATTAGAATTATGTTTATAAAATAAATCCACTGTTTAATGTATACATGTTAAGGATGAATCCTTATTAGACCATTAGAGAGCGTCAAAGTTGACAATCTCGTCTCTACCCCTTCGGGATTAGGCAGGATACTCACTGAGTACACGTTGATTACGTACTCATACTACACTTCTGTTCATTTTTGTTGCACAAGTATATACACCACTAGCAGCCTGCTGAGCGTAGCAGCATGGATGACTTTGGGACTAGGTGAGCTGCATTGTTCGAGACGACCCGCAGCTAGTATAGTTCCCTTCAGCATTTTTATTATTTATTCCCTGTCCACTGTATTTCGGACAGAGGTTGTATTTTATTCTTTCCTTATTGATTGTTGCTCGTGCACTTGTGACACCGGGTTCTGGGGATGTATTTGGAAACCTTAAAAGTTGTTTAAATATTTTATTTATTTATTCGGAAGAATTACTCAGTCTTGTTTAAATTGTATAAAATAAATATTTTCAAAATTGTTATAACGAGAATTTAATTAAGTATTTGAGTTGGCTGGCCTGACGGTGGTGTCCAGCGCCACCACGACCTAGTGGATTTTGGGTCGTGATAATATGGTATCAGAGCACTAGGTTCCCGTCGGTCTTACGAGTCATGAGCAAGTGTAGTAGAGTCTCGCAGATCGGTACGGAGACGTCTGTACTTATCCTCGGGAGGCTACAGGGCTGTTAGGAGTACTTCCCTTCTTGATTTGCTTTTCGGGCGGTTCGATTCCTCTGAGGCTTATGCCTTTGATTTCTTCCTACTCAATCTTACGCGAGCGCTTGTTATAAATTGAAAATTGAAGGATTGTAATGGCACTACAAATGTGGTGCGGGATGATTTTCCCGATATAGTTAATTGGACTATTATAGTCGCATTTTGGAGGGATATTCTATTGTTTCCGCTCAGTAACAGAACTTCTAAGAGCCTTGAGGCTAGGCACATGTTGCCATGATGCTTATGAACAATTATTCTGCAGTGTTGTTGTGATGGTAGGGTGTTTGCCCACGTGTTAGGGCATTGAATGAATTGAAGAGAGGTTTACTCAGTGTGTAATCAAGGGATTCAGTATTTCATTCCCGGCAATAGAAAGTCAAACGAACTGAGGATGGTCAGAAGTGGACTGGTGGAAGTAATAAAACCTGGTAATTGCAAATGTGGTGGAGTTCTCCTCTCCATTGGGGTGCTGTCGTCCTAATTGGACGTACTAAGTTTGTCGATGTTATAATCTGCTACATTTCACCTTTATGGCAGGATATTGTGAACTAGTATTGGAGTTATGACTGTCAGATATCGCATGGTGCAGTGGTTTAAGATCGAATCAGAATTTCTAAAATTGGCGGATCGATAAAGATGACCTTTGGAAAGGTTTAAAGTTAGTAGCAATGGTGGGTTCAAGTGCCACGAAGATAGATTTTATTTAAGGCAACAATTGAGCAGCAAAGTATGAGGAAGGACATATGGGAAGTGCCAAGCGGTGTTTAAAATTTCTAGAAGGCCAAGTATGAGGAGAAAGGTCGAGTGACCGATTAAGGAGATGATTTATGCCAAAGTGGGAGAGTGGCGGGTGTTACATATGGGCTTAGTAGTAGGAAGACTATGCGCCCTAAGGAGAGTTTGGATCGAATTGGGGATTTTAATGATTGGCGATTGAAGTCTGCGGGTATGATTTGAAGTATGGGCTATTATGCAGAAAAAAATTGATATGGAGGAAAGGAGCTGCTCGAAATAGAGGAGGGTACAGCATAACCTTGAATTTGGAAGGATGTTTCCACACATTTAATTGATGTCCGCGACGGGCGAATGGACTTGTGCAACTGGAAGGTGAGCTCGGACTCAGGATGGGCTATTGGTGTCGTAGTGAATGTACCCCGTGCAGCGGCATGGGAAGATATCGGGAGGGGATTCCCCTAGGTGGGTTATTCCCCGTGAGCAAGTTAGCGGTCGCGTGGTAGGCGAAGCTTCTGCAAAGAATTATATTGGTTGTTCAACAAAGGGATCGGTCGTGCGAATGTGGTTGATGATTCAGAATATGAAAGATGGGGATATACAGGGAGATTCTGAGAAATTTTGATAACTTATGGCGCGAGGTTATGCCAATAAGAGGTAAAAAGGTCGGGCGAACTCAAGAATGGTGAAATGATGGCTTCAAGCTAAGTGAGAGAGTCACACTGCTTATAATTGGGCTGTATGATTAACCACTTGCGTGATTTCTGGTTATTAGCATATTGATGGATTAATTCAGCTACGAGAAAGGACCATAAGTAGTAAATTGAGTGGAGGAATTATTAAGGATGTGTTATGGTTAGCTTTATGGGCTCATGTTCAAACTTGGGAAAAGGTTTAGAATTTATGCCTTGTATAAAAGCATGTTTAAAGGGGAGTGGTTCTGCCAGGTGCTTCGTTGATAGGGTATTAATGTGCTAGAAGATTCATGGAGTTGATTATCTTCGGGACCAAGTCAGAGCGGGTGGCTCTCAGTAACGGTCCTAGCGAATTCAAGAGGTAAAGTGTGATGCCTAATGATGTCAAGCTTGTAGGTACAATTAAGAATCAAGCTTTGTAGCAGTTTATGAGAAGAGGCACAGAATGTTCCAGGATATTTGACTGGCGGTGTAGCATTTGGGTGTTATGAACTAGTTCGTGAGAATTGAGACAGCCTGGTCTCGTGATTCAAGGACACTCGGGGTGAGTGTAGATGGAGTATCTTATATGTTGACTGGAGTTAGTCTTATTTTTAAGGCAAGGAAGGAGGAATTGGAAGAAGGTAAATTGATTAGCCATAGTTGAATTAGCATATTGGGGCCAGTGATCAGTTCGGTCCGCGAGATCAAGTTATGTGTATGATTTGTGGGGGTATGTGTGAGGCCTGTTGGCCGCTGTGATTGATGATTTATCAGGGTCATTCTTCTGTTATGGCTTGTTAAGTGAAAGCGGATTCCAGAAGGGCTATGGTGGCTTGGACCACTACTTGTAGATTTGCATATTCTACGGTTATGGGAAATTACCGGTGTATTGCTATGATTCTCCTGAAGTGAGTTAAGTGGAAAGTTCGTATATGCTGAAGTGTTAAAATATTAATGATTTCGGAGTTATGATAAAAAATCATGTTCTATTGTATGTTGGCACGTTGGGTGCAGTGAGTAGCATGGGAATACGAAGTGAGGATCAAGGTTGTAGTTCAGTGTTGACAAGGATGTCACGGGCTCGGATGAGCAAGGAAAGGGTTGAATGATTAGAGTAAATTGGTATTGTCCTCCACGTCACCTGAGATCGATGTGTTGTTGAAGAGGTTTTGCATCCTGGTTAAGGATTCTTGATCACTTTTCAGCGTTAATGCGTCCGATGGTTTAGATGTGCGGACCCGTTATTTATTTAGGAAGATTGTGGGGGCGTGTCCCACGGGAAGATTGTATAAGTGTGACATGTAGTCACTTGATTGGCTAAAGATTTAAACCAAGTATGATGATTGTGGTAATATCATTAATTTGAGAATTTATGCCTGGATGGCACTTTGTATATTGGGTTATGAACTGAGGAGGTTGCTCCAGTTATGATGGTTAGTCTTACGTGATATGAGGCAAAAAGGGAGTTACTACGGACCTTTGAAAGGTCATTGGCCAAGTTTGTGCAATCAGAAATCGGCTTGAGATCGGTAGATTGATTTATTTATGAACAGGGCTTTATATCAAGCCAATTGTGTTCATTTCAGTGAGCATTCCCTATAGAGGAACAGTCGAGGTGTTATTTTGTCATCAGCTATTCCAGGTAATGATGTATTGCGCCGTATGAGTTGTAAGACGGCTTAGTAAATTCTTATGTGTTGAGGTTCCGCGTTGCGAGGATGTAATGTGAGCAGGATGGCTCTTGAGATTTAGGTTGTGTATCGCACCTCAGTTGTGCTTGATTTTTGTAACCTATAGCGCTATGTGTTTTCTCAGGGATGGTATTATGCACTTGGCGTGCTTACGATTGAAATTCGATATTTTTATTGTAATGAGCAGATTCAGCTCGAAGTGCAATCTCCTTATGTGAGATCTATGTGTGGATCGGGTGGCACGCCACCATGGGTATGTTATTTGGATCAGGTTGTGTGCCGCAACAGTGTGATGTCGAGTCTAGTTTTCTACATGCTATTTCTTTATGTGTTTCACTTCTTATCTTCTGAGAAAAGTTCATATTAGTGCGGGGGTTAGGTAATTCCTTCCAGAGTTCAATTTTCGTTTGTGTTGTGTTCGAATTGGTGGCCTATTGACACATTGTGGCGTCATATGAGACTTGTGATCACATTCGGAGCGGCTTATTGCCTGAGCAGTTCGTACTGGGTAAGATGAGATTGTGGGATTTAGGATCAGCGCAATCTGATTATATAAAGTATATTATGGAGCGAAGATCATTATTTGGTTTAGAATGTGGTAATATTTCTTGTCAGAAGTATAGACTCGATGGTTGGTTGACTCGGCAGATGATTATGAATTTCGGCATCTCATCCGTCGTGGCGGTATTGTAATTGTTAGAGTAAGACCTATGTAGGTCACGAGGTGCAATGGGAGCATCGATTCGTGGAATTTCAATTAATTCAAACAGAAATGTTATTGTGGTCCTATGAGTAAAGTGATACAAAGTGTGAATTCAGCAGAGTTATGCAGTCATGTTTGAGTACATCATATAGTGATTGATACAGTGATCGTATGTTGGAAACAGGCCTGGCATAGAATTCCGGATGTTGGAATTGGGCTCTAAGGCTTATTTGCTTGAATAAAGGGGAGTATCTTCAGAACTTATCTAGCTAATGTGCTCAACTAAGTTGTGGTAGCACGGGAAGGTGACGAGATGCTAAGCAGTGATTTCGGGCTACTTCGGTATAGTTCTCAGCACGTTCGAGGACGAACGTATGTTTAAGTGGGAGAGAATGTAATGACCCGAACGGTCGTTTTGAGCCCTAACGCGTCGTTCAACAGTATGAGGCCATGAGAAGCTTCATTTCAGGTATTGTGACTTGTTCGCATGGTCGGAAATTTAAATTCTGGAAGATCGGAGTTAAACTTAAATGAAAATTCTCATTTGAGAAGCTTAAAGTTGAAAGAATGAACTAGGATTAGATTTTTGAGCAAACGACCTCAGAATCAAGATCTGGAGGTTCCAGCAGGTTCATATGATGATATGAGACTTGGGCGTATGCTCGGTTCGGGTTTTGGATGACCCGGGAGCGTTTTGGCGCCTATTGTGGAAGCTAGCATTTTGGAAGAAATTTCATAACTTTGGTTTGAAGTGCATTTCACTGTTATCGATGTCCGTTTGGGATTCCGAGACTGTGAATAGCTCCGTATGGTGATTCTAGAGTTGGGAGCGCGATCGGAAGTGAATTCGGAAGTGTGTAGGTCATTTTGAAGCCATTTGGCTAAAGATGGAAATTTGAAGGTTTTTTGAGGAGTTTTGACCGGAGGTTGACTTTTTTGATATCGGGATCGGAATCCAATTCCGAAAGTTGGAGTAGGTCCGTAATGTCAAATATGACTTGTGTTCAAAATTTGAGGTTAATCGGACATGATTTGATAGGCTTAAACATCGGAAATAGAAGTTGAAAAGTTCAAAGTTCATAAAGGTTGAATCGGGGTGTAATTCATGGTTTTAGCATTGTTTGCTATTATTTGAGGCCTCGAACGAGTCCGTAATGTGTTTTGGGACTGGTTGTATGATTGGTTGGGGTCCCGGGGGCCTCGCGTGGATTCCGGGTGGCTAATGGATCAAATTTGGAAGTTGAAGAACAACTGAAGGGATCTGGTTGCTGGTATTTCCACTTCTGTAGAAAATGGGACCGCAGAAGGGGCCCTGCAGAAGCGAGGAGGAAGCCGCAAAAGCGGTCGAGTGTGAGGGCAGCCATGACCGCAGAAGCGGCCCTTGATCCGCTGATGCGAAACCGCAGAAGCGGTTGGTTGACCGCAGAAGCAAAAATGGGCTAGAGCCCAGGGACCGTAGAAGCGGAATATTTTACGCAAAAGCGGGACCGTGGAAGCAGTATTTTGTCCGCAGAAGCGAAAATCCCTGGAGGCAGGGTTAATTTAAGGTCGGGGATTGGCCATTTCTCTCATATTTCTCATGGCTTGGGGAGATTTTGGAGAGCTTCAAGGAGGGGATTTTCGTCGTCAATGTCAAGGTAAGTTATCCCCATCACTTTTGCGTTAAATATATCAATTATATATGTAATTAAGTATGAATATTAGTGTAAATTTGGGGTTTTGGTTGAAAACCTAGGAAATTAGAAATCTTAGATTTGGATTACGATTTTGAGTATGGAATTGAGAGAAAATCATATATTTGAGTTTGTGAGTTCATGGGTAAACTTTATCTTCGAGAAATTTCGGATTCTGGGCACGTGGGCCCGACGGCATTTTTGTCAACTTTTCGTTCGGAGTTAGGAATTGTTATAAATTGGGTTGTAAAGTATAATTGAGCATATATTAATTGATTTATATGATCATTGGCTAGTTTTGGAGCATTGTGCGTTGGTGCAAGTCTTCGGAAGAATGTAGAGTGTCGGTTGTGGATCTTCGGAGCGAGGTGAGTCTCCTTTCTAATCTTGTGAGGGAGAATTTACCCCATAGGTGAAGTTATTGATTATGTGCTCCTATTTGTGGGGGCTACGTACGCATGAGGTGACGAAAGTCCGTGCGTAGCTACTATTATGCTATTGTCCGGGTAGTTAGGAACTATCAGCATGTTATACTTGTATTAATTATGAACCCATCGATGACTTGGATTGTTTAAATCACCTTTGATTAGTAAACGAATTTAAAAAGAGATGAAACATCATTTCCTAAATTGTAAAATAGAGAATTGGTTTTATTTGGATAATTATTCCCCGATAAAATTCTAATTGGCTATCTAAGCACGTATCTTATGTGTACCTGCGTCGCATGGATGATTCGCGAGCAGGGTGATTGTTTATTTTATGTTGACCGTGTCGTATGAATGATTCGCGAGCGAGGTAATAGATCACATTAAATTAATAAATGGATTTTTAAAAAGACTTAAGCTTTGTTTTCTCAAATTATTAAAGAGAATTGGCGTTTCTTGGTTAATTGCTCCCTGTTGAGTTCTTGACTGATGGTCTGTCTGTGTGTGCTTATTTTGGAACGGGCCAAACGTCTCGGCAGATTAATAGATGCATCTATAGGCGCGCCGTCGACCCTCGACAAGTGCACATTTATTTCGATTGGATCGGGCCGTCGCCTCGGTATGATTTGCACATGCTTGTGTCGCTGCCTGAACTTAATTAAGTTATTATTGCCCTTTTGTGGCTTAAAGATATTTGGATTATATTTAAAGAGAAATTCTGGAAAGTTTTCCTATGAAATAATTACGTGTTTACTTGTTTCCTCTATCTGGATTAGAATCATGTTTATAAAATAAATCCACTGTTTAATGTATACATGTTAAGAATGAATCCTTATTGGACCATTAGAGAGCGTCAATATTGACCATCTCGTCTCTACCCCTTCGGGATTAGGCGAGATACTCACTGAGTACACGTTGATTACGTACTCATACTATACTTCTGTGCATTTTTGTTACACAAGTATATACACCACTAGCAGCCTGCTGAGCGTAGCAGCATGGATGACTTTGGGACTAGGTGAGCTGCATTGTTCGAGACGACCCGCAGCTAGTATAGTTCCCTTCAGCATTTTTATTATTTATTCCCTATCCACTGTATTTCGGACAGAGGTTGTATTTTATTCTTTCCTTATTGATAGTTACTCGTGCACTTGTGACACCGGGTTCTGGGGATGTATTTGGAAACCTTAAAAGTTATTTAAATATTTTATTTATTTATTCGGAAGAATTGCTGAGTCTTGTTTAAATCGTATAAAAGAAATATTTACAAAATTGTTATAACGAGAATTTAATTAAGTATTTGAGTTGGATGGCCTGTCGGCGGTGTCCGGCGTCACCACGACCCTTAATGAATTTTGGGTCGTGACAATTTACTTTATATTTTATATTTTAATTAAATAATATAAAAAATGGTGAGTGTCTTACAATAAATATTTAAGTTCTTTTTTCTCTTTAAAATAATTATAAGATCTTGGTACTATCCTTTTTGGTAATTTGATACTCAAAAGCACGTTTTAAAAAGATTGGCCAAACACAATTTGTTTAACAAATGTTACAAAAGTACCATTTAAATGAATTGGCCAAACACAAACTATTTTTTTTTCAAAAGTACTTTTTAAAATAAGCAGATTTTTGCAGCTTGGCCAAACGGGCTCTAAAATACATGTCAAATTCAAACAAGTAAAAGTGTCTACCAATCTATTCTGCTTTTGTTTTTTACACAGAAAGCTTTGTATAAATAAAAAAAATATAAGCGCTCTTTTATAAACACATAATAACCTCATAACACTAATACAAAATAACTCACTTCAATTTATTAAGGCAGAATATCCCTATAAATACCTTTACTTGTTTGGTTTTGACATCCAGTCCTCGCACTTAATAATATTTTATTTAGGCATTTCTACTCATTTAAAGATAATATTTTAAACCCCTCGCACTTAATAATATTTTATTTAGGCATTTCTACTCATTTAAAGATAATATTTTAAACCCCTCTGGCTATGCGTGATCCTCAATCGTCTTACTGTATTATCCATGTCACATGAAAATATTTCACGTCATTATTTTTCTTCACAAAAATAATGTAAAAAAATGAATCTTGAAGTAACCCGTTTTTCTCTCTCACAGGCACCTTCATGCCTTTTTCTTTCGGAATACTAATTGTCCATCATTTGAGAGCTAATTTTCATCTCTTATTCTCTTTCAATTCTCACTCAAAATTCATCATTTCCCTTTTCTTAATATTTGCAAAACCAAATCCGCCAGTTTTCATAGAAACCCATTGAACAATTCACTTTGTTCACTTCTATTGAAATTGGATATAACAAAAATATTCAATTCAATTTCAATAAATTCTTAACATGATATGTTTAGATCTTGACCTCAAAAAGAAGAAAAAAGAAAGACTAGAGGCGAGAACAACCACCTATAAATCGCCGGCAAAACTTTAGATTCCCTCGCCCATTTTTCTCTCTTTTCTACTTTCTAAAATAATGTCAAAAATACAATTCCTTTATACAGTAGACTTTAAGATCAGTAAATAAGAACCCTCATATAAGTGAAAAATCAAAATTATTTCACAACAATAAATTTGTATCTCTATTTTCGACCAAAATTTCCTCTAGTGACTGCCCGTATTTGACTTGATTTTGAGGCCAATCAGAAAAGACAAGGAAAATAAAAAAGGGGAAATTGGATAGGGGATAGAAGAGATGTGTTGATTATTTGAGGAGGAGAGATGAGAAAAAGTTAAAAAATGGGGAGGGGGAAAAGCCGAAAGGACCTCGGTGGAGGTCAATTTTTTGTGTAAAATAACGTTTTTTCACTGTTTTTAATTTTTTTTAAAAATTAGAATTATAAAAGTTACTCGCTTCTTAAAGCATGCAATGACGCATTTTATCTAACTCAGCAAAGCACATGCTACATAGGCTTGGTCAATAGTAAGAGAGCTTTAAAATATTATTCTCAAATGAGTAGAAACGTCTAGATGAAACAACATTGAGTACAGAGACCAAGATATCAAAATCGAACAAGTAGAGGCGTCCATCCAACTATTATGCCATTTATTAATTAAAACCCTTGTCTTCTTTTATAATTAAACTCCCTAACTATTTGGCTCCTAGAACCCAATAGTTTCCCTTCCCTCATTTGATTTTTGCAAAATGATTGATTAATGCATCAAGAGGGAATAGTTCGGAAGGAATGATTTAGAATAAATCTCTACAATTAGAACAAAGTAAATTGAATAAAAAGTTTTTATATCCTAAATTTATTCACATTTCTCTTTAATTTACTAAATGTATACGGTTAAAATCGGGCACACCTGATTTCACTAATTGACCGAGACCATGGGGATGGATTGATGATCGGTCCAATAATATATCAGACCGAGGTATGAGGATAAGACACCGAGTTCGAGATTCAAAGTACTTGTCGTGGTCGAGACCGGTGATGATCGAGGCCAAACAACATAGGCATCGAGCAAGATCAAAGATAACATAATAACGAAAAAGTGAGATATCTGTGACTGGCCGAGGATCATGGTAGAAATCTCGGAACGGATCAAATCAAGAATGATTATTTAGCCTATCATGGGATTTACTTCTGTAAGTAGAATTTGACAATAAATTGGATTCCTCTACTATATAAAGAAGGGTTTAATCATTTTGTAACCATCTTACATTCACACATATGAAAGGAATACGATACTCTTTTTTCTCTCATACTCTCTAGTTCATCAGTTTATTTCATAACTTTACTCTCACTCGCTCAGTTCGAGGGCGACCTAGATCGAGTGCTGAATTGCATTTCAATACTAGTTTGCTTTACTTTGTTATTTATTTCTACTATTAATTATCATATTTATCAACAGGTGCTAGGTGAAATTACATATCCTTAAAACTAATTACAAGTTTAATTGTTATCCTATTTTAAGGGTAAATAGTTTGATGCCCACCGTGGGTCTAAGGATAATAGTGATTTTCTGGTACAATTTTCGTAACACACATTATTTTACGCTTTCTCTTTGAAGTGTCTTTGATTTCAGGATCAACATGCCAAACTCCCAGTAACACCCACACACACAGACAACGGCCTTGATCTTTATAGCGGGACCGAAAACATAGCCGCCACAGGGAACGAAATATCTCCAGTTAACCCCGATGGAGCTCTGGCCATAGACCCAATCAACGTTAGCTCTCATATTACCATTTATGGAAATTTGGGTGTCGACCTTGAGACTAGCGTCTGTAGAGATGCTCGAACAGCCGATCAGAATGCACAAAGCCGAGAAGAAGGTAGAATTAGACTTCGAATGATATTTGAAATATTGTAGACTCAACAAGCTGTAATAACACAACTGAAAATCAGAATCATGCACCAAGCAGGATCGAGCTCGAGCCTTCACAAGAAGTTGTTCACAGAGCCTAATCGGTGCCAAATAGATTGAATGAAGGAGAATCAGATACTAATCTCGCGATCGTGAAAATGCTCGAGGAACTGACGAGGATAATCAAGTCATGGGAAAAGAAGATTGAGGAAAATGATAAAAAGGTGGAAACTTATAACTCTAGGGTCGACCAGATCCCGAGGGCACCGCCGGTATTGAAAGGACTTAATTCCAATAATTTTATCCTAAAACCTTTCCCCCTCTAAGTGTGGCTCCGAAGCCAATCCCAAAGAAGTTTTATTTTCTCGAGATTCCAAAGTATAACAGGACTATAGACCCAAACGAACACGTTATCTCATATACGTGCGCTATTAAGGGAAATGACTTGGAAACTCTATGTTGCTGAAGAAATTTTGAGAAACTCTATCAAAGGGTGCCATGATATGGTCACATAATTTACCACCTAATTATATTGATTCATTTGCTATTCTTGCAGATTCTCTTGTGAAGGCGCACACTGGAGCCACTAAGGATACAACTAGAAAGTTGGACCTATTCAAGGTAAGGCAAAACGACAACGAGATGCTCAAGGAACTCATATCTCGATTTCAAATGGAACGGATGGATCTTCCCTCGGTCACTAATGATTGGGCTATTCAAGCCTTCACTCAAGGTCTCAACGAATGGAGTTCCGTAGCTTCGCAATAATTAAAGCAGAATTTGATCGAATATCCAAAATTCACTTAGTTCGATGTACATAATTGCTATCAGTCAAATATTAGGGTCGAAGAAGATCAACTAGGGGCTCCAATTGGTTTGATTTACCCCAACAGTCCCATGGACAGAGTTAAAAGGGATGTCAATCGGGAACCATGATCGAATAGAGAACGATATAAGCTATATGGGAGAGATCAGAGAAAAAGTGAGTCTGGACATAACCTTGTTCGAAATGATAGAATGAATTATCGGAGACAGAGCTCCCGAGGGCTCATGTAACGACCCGGTTAGTCGTTCTAAGAGTTGTAGCCCTATTTCTCTCATTTCTATTTCTTATGTGTTATTCAGCTGTGTTGAGTTGTATCGAGTTGGTAGGTTTGAGTTCGGAGTAGTTTCGGAGTAAAATAATCACTTAGTCTCTTAGTTAGAAAGCTAAGTTAGAAAAGTCAACCGGAAGTTGACTTATGAGTAAACGAATTTGGATTTGGATTTTTAGGATTCTATTAGCTTCATTGGTTGATTTTAGACTTAGGATTATGTCCGGAATATAATTTGGAGGTACGTGGTAGAATTAGGCTAGAATTGGCGAAAGTTGGAAGTTTAGAAGTTCTTAAGCTTGAATTCGAGGTTGATTTGGTATTTTGGTATTGTTTTGGGTGTTTTGGAGGTTCGACTAAGTTTGTGTAGTGATATATAACTTGTTCGAATTATTGGTTGAGGCACCGAAGGTCTCGAGTGAGTTTCGGATAGGTTTGCATTGTGTTGCACTCGTTTTTTTTATATTTCGACGCCGTTTCTTCAAGCATAAATGATATCATATTGAACAAATGAGCTCCAATTTCGTTTTTTATTGAAGCATTAGATCTATATTATAATTACAGACCCGTAGCAAAAAGAATCATCGAATTTGGACATCGTATGAGGATTTTATGATTATTTTACTATGAATTAGGTTGCTAGATTTTTAAGATTAATTACGAAATTGCCACTAGCAGCGTATTTAAAAATCTGCACTATTTGTAAATATTAAAACCTACATATCTCATTCAGTATAAGGTCATATTGAGTGATTCAAAAGCCTAACTTGACTAGAATTTCACAAGAAATCCCTTAGAGGCATAAAATACGAGTTTTGGGATCATTTGACATGAGAAACCAGGTAGAATAGCTGGTAAAAAAGTACATAAAACTAGGGTTTGTTCATCCAGTCATATTTTGAGTTGGGAAGCTCGAATTTGGGAGCTTTTGGAGGCTATATTCACCATATGGATTGGGGTAAGTTTTCTCTACTCGATTTTGATTATATTTCATGAATCTATCTTCGTTTTTTGGGATTTGATTGATGATTTCAAAGTGAAAATTGAGGGAGTTAGGGTTTGAATTTTGGAGAGTTTTAAGTGAGGATTTGAGGGATCAAACGGAGTCCAATTTTGACAAATTTTATATGGTTAGACTCAGGAGAGGACAAGGATTATTATTCTGCTATTTTTGATTGATTACAAGATGTGGGCAAGGTGACTGGGTTTTGGCCGATTTCAAATTTTTGTAGTTTTTATTGTGGAATTTGATTCTTTAGCACATGTTTATGGTATTAATCTAATTACAGATAGATTGGGAGATTTTGGAGACCGAGTCCAGAGACGAGGGCATCCCGAAGTAGGATTTTACGCGGTTGAGGTAAGTAACAGTTTTAACTCTAGCTTTAAGGGTATAAACCCGAATAAATTGATATCATGTGATACTTTGGAGGTGATACCCATGCTAGGTGACGGGCGTGTGGGTGTATACCTTGAGGGATTGAGACTTGGTCCGTCCTGTGAGTCTGCGAGGCCTAATAGCTATTATCTGTGGTTATGTGTTTACTTGTTATTGAACTTGTTTGCCTTCATGTTAGATATCATGCTTAGGCTTTATTCATGCTCACATTATTTGTACTTAGTCATAGAAATTTTTGTACATTTTTACCTCAGTCTCTATTATTTGCTAATATGTTGTGATACTCGATGTGGGTTGTGTCCCCTTATTTGTTGATGATAGTGAGGTATATGATTGAGTACGACCGAGGGCCTAGTTGTGAGGATATTAACACCATAGCGCGTGAGTTGTCCGCGTAGCGCGTGAGTTGTCCGCGTAGCACGTGACTTGATCGTGCGGGTTTAGGTATTTATACCATAGCGCGTGAGTTGACCGTGCGGATCCAAGTATTGATATGATGGCCTGGTTGTGAGGATATTAATACCAAAGTGTGTGAGTTGTCCGTGTAGCAAGTGAGTTGATCGTGCGGGTCCAGGTATTGATACCATAGCGCGTGAGTTGTCCTCGTAGCATGTGAGTTGATCGTGTGGATCCAGGTATTGATATGATGGCACGTGAGTTGTCCGTGCTTAGCGCTTGGGCTTTGGGAGCCCTTCCGGAGTCTGTACACACCCCCAGTGAGTGCAAAGTGTTGAGCTTTGAGTGTTGAGTTTGGAGTTCTGAGTGCTAGTGCTGAGTGATGGAGTTACATTGCTGTGAGGTTGCATTTACTTTTGTTGTTGCTGCATTTACCTGTTAACTTCTTTGTGGTATTTGTTGGTTAATGGAATTTACCTGTTTATTGTAAATTGTGAAAATAAATAGTGGGACTGTTTTGCTCAGCTCGTCACTACTGCTCAGTTCCTTAGTTATTTCTATTACTACTGAGGTGGTTGTACTCATACTATACCCTGCACTTTATGTGCAGATTCAAGTGAGTTAGAGTGCGGTGATCATTGAGTTCAGACCGACTATATATCGAGATTGCAAGGTAGCTTCTAATTCCGCAGGACCTTGTTACTCCTTTTTTCGTTTCTTCTTTGGATAGTTAGACAATTTATATATTTCAGTTCATAGTTTTAGACGCTCATGACTTAGTGACACCTCGATGTTTGGGACTATTTTTCGTATTTTATATTATTTATATTTAGAGTTGGTTTAGTTTATCAGGAATTAAATTATTGGAAATGTTTAATTAAATTCTTATAGTCAAATTAGTAGTAATATTTTGGGAATAGGCTTGCCTTGTAACATGATAGGTGCCATCACGACCATGGTTAGATTTTGGATCGTGACCAGTTAGTATCAGAGCCTAAGTTACATAGGTCTCACGAGTCATGAGCGGGTTTAGTATAGTCTTGTGGATCGGTACAGAGACGACTGTACTTATCTTCGAGAGGCTGCAAAACCTTTAGGAAAACTTCACCTTCTTGAATTCTTATCTTGCGGTATTGATTTAGCTTGAAGTGTAACTCTTTGATTTCCTTCCACGCATTTGTATGCGCACACGAGCGCTCGATATAGTTGTGCGTCGACGAATTATGATTCCCTGGATGAGGTACGAGATATCATTTTTGTGTGTTGATGTTGGGCCAATCTGGAGGAATTGAGGTCGAGTTTTAACTATTGATTGAGCACTGAGGTGTTGATTGTGTGATATCGTGCGTGTGGACTTATATGTTCGATAGTGTCCCTATTAGTAAAAATAGTGGCTTGATGGATACGTGATGAGTATGATGTGACCGCGAGATGAGTTCATATGATTTGAATGTGACAAGAAGGTATTAGTAAAGGTTTCACCTATTTGAGACTCCAAGTATGTTTTTAGACTCGTTCGAGGATGAACGTTTGTTTAAGAGGGGGAGGATGTAACGACCCGGTTAGTGGTTCTAAGAGTTGTAGCCTTGTTTCTCTCATTTCTATTTCTTATGTGTTATTTAGCTGTGTTGAGTTGGTAGGTTTGGGTTCGGAGTAGTTTTGGAATAAAATGATCACTTAGTCTCTTAGTTAGAAAGCTAAGTTAGAAAAGTCAATCGGAAGTTGACTTATGAGTAAACGAATTTGGATTTGGATTTTGATGATTCGATTAGCTTCGTTGGTTGATTTTAGACTTAGGAGCATGTACGGAATATAATTTGGAGGTCCGTGGTAGAATTAGGCTTGAATTGGCAAAAGTTGGAAGTTTAGAATTTCTTAGGCTTGAATTCGAGGTTGATTTGGTATTTTGGTGTTGTTTTGGGTGTTTCGGAGGTTCGACTAAGTTTGTGTAGTGATATATGACTTATGAGAATTATTGGTTGAGGTCCCGAAGGTCTCGGGTGAGCTTCGGATAGGTTTGCATTGTGTTGCACTCGTTTTTCTTATGTTTCGATGTCGTTTCTTCAAGCATAAATGATATCATATTGAATAAATGAGCTCCAATTTCGTTTTTTATTGAAGCATTAGATCCGTATTGTAATTATAGACCCGTAGAAAAAAGAATCATCGAATTTGGACATCGTATGAGAATTTTATAATCATTTTACTATGAATTAGGTTGCCAGATTTTTTCTGATTAATTACAAAATTGCCACTAGCAGCGTATTTAAAAATCTGCACTATTTGCAAATATTAAAACCTACATATCTCATTCATTATAAGGTCAAATTGAGTGATTAAAAATCCTAACTTGACTAGAATTTCACAAGAAATCCATTGGAGGCATAAAATGTGAGTTTCATGATTATTTGGCATGAGAAACGAGGCAAAATAGCTGGTAAAAAAATACATAAAATTAGAGTTTGTTCATTCGATCATATTTTGAGTTGGGAAGCTCAAATTTGGGAGATTTTGGAGGCGATATTCACCATATGGATTGGGGTAAGTTTTCTCTACTCGGTTTTGATTATATTTCATGAATCTATCTTCGTTTTTTGGGATTTGATTGATGATTTCAAAGTGAAAATTGAGGGAGTTAGGGTTTGAATTTTGGAGAGTTTTAAATGAGGATTTGAGGGATCAAACGGAGTCCGATTTTGACAAATTTTATATGGTTAGACTCAGGGGAGGACAAGGATTATTATTCTGCTATTTTTGACTGCTTACGAGATGTGGGCCAGGGGCCGGATTTTGGCCGATTTCGAATTTTTGTAGTTTTTATTGTGGAATTCAATTCTTTAGCACATGTTTATGGTATTAATCTAATTACGGATAGATTGTGAGCTTTTGGAGACCGAGTCCAGATGGAGGGCATCCCGAAGTAGGATTTTACGCGGTTGAGGTAAGCAACAGTTTTAACTCTGGCTTTGAGGGTATAAACCCGAAGAAATTGATATCATGTGATTGTTTGGAGGTCATACCCATGCTAGGTGACGGGCGTGTGTGTGTATACCTCGAGGGATTGAGACTTGGTCCATCTCGTGAGGCTGCGAGGCCTAATAGCTATTATCCGTGGTTATGTGTTTACTTGTTGTTGAACTTGTTTGCCTTCATATTATATATCATGCTTAGGCTTTATTCATACTCACATTATTTGTACTCAGTGATAGAAATATTTGTACATGTTTACCTGAGTCTCTATTATTTGCTAATATGTTGCGATACTCGATGTGGGTTGTGTCCCCTTATTTGTTGATGATAGTGAGGTATATGATTGAGTAAGACCGAGGGCCTGGTTGTGAGGATATTAATACCATAGCGCGTGAGTTGTTCGCATAGCACGTGATTTGACCGTGCGGGTCCAGGTATTTATACCATAGAGCGTGAGTTGTCCGCGTAGCACGTGAGTTGACCGTGCGGATCCAGGTATTGATATGATGGCCTGGTTGTGAGGATATTAATACCATCGCGCATGAGTTGTCCACGTAGCACATGAGTTGACCGTGCGAGTCCAGGTATCGATACCATAGAGCGTGAGTTGTCCACGTAGCTATGAGTTGAGCGTGAGGATCCAGGTATTGATATGATGGCACATGAGTTGTCCATGCATAGCGCTTGGGCTTTGGGAGCCACTCCGGAGTCTATACACACCCCCAATGAGTGCATAGTGTTGAGCGTTGAGTGTTGAGTGTAGAGTTCTGAGTGCGAGTGCTTAGTGATGGAGTGACATTGCTGTGAGGTTGCATTTACTTTTGTTGTTGCTGCATTTACTTGTTACCTTCTTTGTGGTATTTGTTGGTTTTATGGAATTTACCTGTTTATTATAAATTGTGAAAATAAATAATTGGACTGTTGTGCTTAGCTCGTCACTACTGCTCAGTTCCTTAGTTATTTCTGTTACTACTGAGGTGGTTGTACTCATACTACACCCTGCACTTTATGTGCAGATTCAGGTGAGTTAGAGCGCGGTGATCATTGAGTTCCGACCGGCTATATATCGAGATTTCTAGGCAGCTTCTAATTCCGCAGGACCTTGTTACTCCTTTTTTCGTTTCTTCTTTGGACAGCTAGATAATTTATATATCTCAGTTCATAGTTTTAGACGCTCATGACTTAGTGACACCCCGATGTTTGGGACTATTTTCCATATTTTATATTATTTATATTTAGAGTTGGTTTAGTTTATCAGGAATTAAATTATTGGAAATGTTTTATTAAATTCTTATAATCAAATTAGTTGTAATATTTTGGGAATAGGATTGCCTTGTAACACGATAGGCTCCATCACGACCATGGTTAGATTTTGGGTCGTGACAAGTTGGTATTAGAGCCTAGGTTACATAGGTCTCACGAGTCATGAGCGGGTTTAGTAGAGTCTCGCGGATCGGTACGGAGACATCTGTACTTATCTTCGAGAGGCTGCAAAACCTTTAGGAAAACTTCACCTTCTTGAATTCTTATCATGTGGTATTGATTCAGCTTGAAGTGTAACTCTTTGAATTCCTTCCACGCATTTGTATGCGCACACGAGCACTCGGTATAGTTGTGCATCGACGGATTATGATTCCCTGGATGAGGTACGAGATATCATTTCTGTGTGTTGATGTTGGGCCAATCTGGAGGAATTGAGGCCAGGTTTTAACTATAGATTGAGCACTGAGGTGTTGATTGTGTGATCTCGTGCTTGTGGACTTATATGTCCGATAGTGTCCCTATTAGTAAAAATAGTGGCTGGATGGATACACGATGAGTATGATGTGACCGCGAGATGAGTTCATATGATTTGAATGTGATGAGAAGGTATTAGTGAAGGTTTAACCTATTCTAGACTCCATGTATGTTTTTACACTTGTTCGAGGACGAACGTTTGTTTCAGAGGGGGAGGATGTAACGACCCGGTTAATCGTTATAAGAGTTATAGCCCTATTTCTCTCATTTCTATTTCTTATGTGTTATTCAACTGTGTTGAGTTGTATCGAGTTGGTAGGTTTGGGTTCGGAGTAGTTTTGGAGTAAAATGACCACCTAGTCTCTTAGTTAGAATGCTAAGTTAGAAAAGTCAACCGGAAGTTGACTTATGAGTAAACGAATTTGGATTTGGATTTTTCTGATTCGATTAGCTTCGCTGGTTGATTTTAGACTCAGGAGCATGTCCAAAATATAATTTAGAGGTCCGTGGTAGAATTAGGCTTGAATTGGCGAAAGTTGGAAGTTTAGAAGTTCTTAGGCTTGAATTCGAGGTTGATTTGGTATTTTGGTATTGTTTTGGGTGTTTCAGAGGTTCGACTAAGTTTGCGTAGTGATATATGGCTTATTGGAATTATTGGTTGAGGTCCCGAAGGTCTCGGGTGAGTTTCAGATAGGTTTACGTTGTGTTGCACTCGTTTTTCTTATGTTTCGACGTCGTTTCTTCAAGCATAAATGATATCATATTGAACAAATGAGCTCCAATTTCGTTTTTTATTGAAGCATTAGATCCATATTGTAATTTCAGACTCGTAGCAAAAATAATTATCGAATTTAGACATCGTATGAGGATTTTATGATCATTTTACTATGAATTAAGTTGCCAAATTTTTCAGATTAATTACGAAATTGTCTATAGCAGCGTATTTAAAAATATGCACTATTTGCAAATATTAAAACCTACATATGTCATTCATTATAAGGTCAATTTGAGTGATTCAAATGCCTAACTTGACTAGAATTTCACAAGAAATCCATTGGAGGCATAAAATACGAGTTTTGGGATCATTTGGTACGAGAAACGAGGCAGAATAGCTGGTAAAAAAAATATATATAACTAGGGTTTGTTCATTCGGTCATATTTTGAGTTGGGAAGCTCGAATTTGGGAGATTTTGGAGGCGATATTCACCATATGGATTGGGGTAAGTTTTCTCTTCTCAGTTTTGATTATATTTCATGAATCTATCTTCGTTTTTTGGGATTTGATTGATGATTTCAAAGTGAAAATTGATGGAGTTAGGATTTGAATTTTGGAGAGTTTTAAGTGAGGATTTGAGGGATCATACAGAGTCCGATTTTGACGAATTTTATATGGTTAGACTCGGGAGAGGACAAGGATTATTATTTTACCAATTTTGACTGATTACGAGATGTGGGCCAGGGGGCCGGGTTTTGGCCGATTTCGAATTTTTTTAGTTTTTATTGTGGAATTCAATTCTTTAGCACATATTTATGGTATTAATCTAATTGCGGAGAGATTGGGAGCTTTTAGAGACCGAGTCCAGAGATGAGGGCATACGGAAGTAGGATTTTACGCGGTTGAGGTAAGTAAAAGTTTTAACTCTGGCTTTGAGGGTATAAACCCGAAGAAATTGATATCATGTGATTGTTTGGAGGTGATACCCATGCTAGGTGACGGGCGTGTGGGTGTATACCTCGAGGGATTGAGACTTGGTCCGTCCCGTGAGGCTGTGAGGCCTAATACCTATTATTTGTGGTTATGTGTTTACTTGTTGTTGAACTTGTTTACCTTTATGTTAGATATCATGCTTAGGCTTTATTCATGCTTACATTATTTGTACTCAGTCATAGAAATTTTTGTACATGTTTACCTCAGTCTCTATTATTTGCTAATGTGTTGTGATACTCGATGTGGGTTGTGGCCCCTTATTTGTTGATGATAGTGAGGTATATGATTGAGTAAGACTGAGGGCCTGGTTGTGAGGATATTAATATCATAGCACGTGAGTTGTCCGTGTAGCACGTGAGTTGACCGTGCTAGTCCAGGTATTTATACCATAGCGCGTGAGTTGCTCGCATAGCACGTGAGTTGACCGTGCGGATACAGGTATTGATATGATATCCTGGTTGTGAGGATAGTAATACCATAGCGTGTGAGTTGTCTGCGTAGCACGTGAGTTGACCGTGCGGGTCCAGGTATTGATACCATAGCACGTAAGTTGTCCACGTAGCACGTAAGTTGACTGTACGGATCTAGGTATTGATATGATGGCACGTGAGTTGTCCGTGCTTAGCGCTTGGGCTTTGGGAACCCCTCCGGAGTCTGTACATACCCCAGTGAGCGCAGAGTGTTGAGTGTTGAGTGTTGAGTGTGGAGTTCTGAGTGCAAGTGCTGAGTGACGGAGTGACATTATTGTGAGGTTGCATTTACTTTTGTTGTTGCTGCATTTACCTGTTAACTTCTTTGTGGTATTTGTTGGTATTATGGAATTTACCTGTTTATTGTAAATTGTGAAAATAAATAATTGGACTGTTTTGCGTAGCTCATCACTACTGCTCAGTTCCTTAGTTATTTCCGTTACTACTGAGGTGGTTGTACTCATACTACACCCTGCACTTTATATGCAGATTCAGGTGAGTTAGAGCGCGGTGATCATTGAGTTCAGACTGGCTATATATCGAGATTTCAAGGTAGGTACTAATTCCGCAGGACCTTGTTACTCCTTTTTTCGTTTCTTCTTTGGACAGTTAGACAATTTATATATATTAGTTCATAGTTTTAGACGCTCATGACTTAGTGACACCTCAATGTTTGGGACTATTTTTCGTATTTTATATTATTTATATTCATAGTTGGTTTAGTTTATCAGGAAATAAATTATTGGAAATATTTTATTAAATTCTTATAATCAAATTAGTAGTAATATTTTGGGAATAGGCTTTCCTTGTAACACGATAGGTGCAATCACGACTATGGTTAGATTTTGGGTCGTGACATCTCATGAGCAAGAGCGGTTTCTATAGGGATACCGGGTTCAAAGAAGCAGCTCGATTGTCAAAATATAACTTCAGCATAGATGTCTCCACCACAGTATCGACCATTGGGCGTATCAAAGATACGAGGTGGCCTCAACCTCTACAGACCGATAACCCAAACCGGATATGCAAGTATCATGGCACCCATGGCCGTTAAATAGAAGATTGCAGACAACTAAGAGAGGAAGTTGCCCGATTGTTCAATGATGGGCATCTTCGAGAATTCTTAAGTGATTGGGCTAAAAACCACTTCAAGAGCAGAGAATCAAACAGGTAGAATGAACAAGAAGAGCACCAACACGTGATTCACATGATCGTTGGAGGGATCGATATTCTTCAAGGACCAGTATTCTAACGCACCAATGTGACAATCACAAGAGAAAAATGGACTCGGGACTACTTACCGGAAGAGACCTTATCTTTCAGCAACAAAGATTTAGAAGGGATTGAACAACCTCACAACGATGCACTGGTAATATCTATCCTTAGGAATAAAATTCAAGTTAAACGTGTGTTGATTGATCCAGGTGGCTCGACCAACATTATTCGGTTAAGGGTCGTAGAGCAACTAGGCCTACAAGATCAGATTGTGCCAACAACTCGAGTTCTTAATGGCTTCAACATGCCAAGTGAAACCACCAAAGGGGAAATTATCTTGCCGATAAACATGGCTGAAACCATACAGGAAACAAAGTTTTATGTAATCGAGGGTGACATGAGGTACAACCCTCCTACTCGGGAGGCCTTGGATCCATAACATGAGGGTGGTACCCTCAACCCTTCACCAAGCTCTAAAGTTCCCGACATTTGAGGGAATCAAAACGATATACGCATAGCAGCCCGCCGATAAGGAGATATTTGCAATCGATGAGGTGATACCGGTGTCAACACTTTCATCAGCAAAGGGATCAAACCCAAAGGGAAAGCAGGAAGTTAGATAGCAACCACAGTCACCAGCTTCGGCCCGATCGGAGGAGCAAGAAACTTTCGAGGATGATGATTATATGATACCTCGAACCTTCATAATCCCCGATGATTCTGATGCAATAAAGTCGACGGTCAAAGATTTGGAACAAATCATTCTGATCGAGTATTTTCCCGATTGAAAGGTATACATGGGCACGAGGTTAACTCCCGAGCTCAGAAAAAACTTGTTCAATTCCTTTTAGATAACACAAATTGTTTTTCTTGTCCCATCTCGATATGCCATGGATCCCACCAGATATCACTACCTATCGATTAAGCTTGGACCCGAAGTTTAGTCCAGTAAAGAAAAAGAGAAGTTACCGGTCCGATTTTAAGCATCCATTCATCAAGACGAGGTAACCAAAATTCTCAAAATAGGGTCCATTCGGGAAGTAAAATATCCCAAATGGTTAGCAAACATAGTGGTAGTCCATAAGAAGGGAAATAAACTTAGATTGTGCATAGAATATAAGGACTTGAACAAGGCTTTCCCTAAGGACTCTTTTCCTTTGTCAAACATCGATCACATGATCGATGCCACGACCGACCAAGAGATTCTTAGTTTTATCAATACCTACTCCGAGTACAATCAAATATAGATAAACCTGGAGGATCAGGAAAAGACTTCATTTATCACTAAATACAGAACTTATTATGACGTAATGTCACGCCCCAAACCGAAATAAGTGTAGCCGGCACCCGGTACCATACTCGCCCCGAGTGTACCACTTTGTAACTGTAAACTCTAGAGGGGTAACCCTCAATGTAAGCCGATGAGCCCATATTATGAATCATTTAAAATAATGCCTCTCTCATCTATGAGGTAAACATACCCAAAAGCTGATATATATAACTGCGCAGGCGGACGAAGCCTCCATGAACATCTACTGATATACAAAATATATAGCACTCGTATACAAGCCTCAAGAGATAACTCAACTGTACCATGGTCTAGACAGGGCCTCGACCTACCCATCAAACATGTATATATAAATGGACTCCAAGGTTTAGACATGGTAACTCCGTAGAAGTGGAGCTTACCAACCAAGCTGATGTTTGACTCTGTCTACTGGGAGGCTCTGTCCAACAGTCAATGAGGACCTGCGGGCATGAATGTAGCATCCCCGACAAAAGGTACGTCAGTATGAAATAATGTACCGAGTATGAAAGGCAACAAAATAACTGAAAACTGAAACTGAAATAATAATATAATACCTAAAAGTAATTGAAGTCAAAGATAATATGAACATATGCTTACCAGCTGATACTGATTCAACTCTCTCAATATAGTATGTAAAATAGATGTTTGGCCTTATGAGACTCGGTATGTATAACTCTCTGCCATAGTAGGCTCGCTCATAGGATCTTGGCCATATGAGGCTCTATATCTCTACAATTCTAGGCTCGCTCATAGGTGCTCGGCCATAGTAGGCTCGGTATATAACTCACCATCTGATCAGAGGTTTCCCAATAGATGCCTGCCCATCGATTATAGCTTGATGACGGTGAAAATATTGTAATACTGTATATATATAGACTCTCTACTCTCTTAGCTGACAAAAGACAAAACTAAACTGAATATGAAGTCCCGATAAGGGAGAATATTGTAACTTATGAGACTAGGAAAATGTACATAAACTTAGGAATATGAACTTCTCTTTATGACTCGTTACCAAACACATATAGTTACTGGATCATTCCAAAATGAAAGAAAGGTTTAGCCTTAACATACCTTATCACAATATGTCCAATAACCACGTTAAACTCGTCTTGTTGCACCTAAAACTATAACAATGATAACAATACTACCATCAAGTTATGGAAGGTACAACTATCACACAACTAACGACAAGCTTATTTTGTAACAAAATGGCCAGCATCTCCCCTATAATCTTTACTTCCTCCTAATTCGACATAACATCAACAATACAAGTACACAACAATAAAAATATATATACATCATTTTCCAACCTTATATCTGCTATATCATATTTTAATGATGCAATTAATATACATGTGCAGGAGTTCAAAGAAGTAAGAAGAACTAGTGAAATGGTTGTGTCGAACAAGGAAGGAAATCTCTCACAAGGGAAGCCACCTATAGAACGCACGGTGTATAAGGAAAGCTACAAATCTACATCAACAAATAAGGATTAGCTCCGTGAATCTGGGAAATCAAATCAGCCATAACGAAGTGAACATTCAAAGTGATCGGTGATTGGTGAAATCACGGAAGAATAATAAAGGCAAGAAGATCCGGTTAGTGGTCAAGTTTGTAAGGTCAAACAATCAAGGAGAAATCTTGGTGATTCCATTGTCTGCCGAAGGAAGAGATCTCAAGAGAAGCAACAGATAGTTCCTTATTCTTGGAGAATCAATTCTTTCCAAGGATCAAAACCCTTGGGTTGATGAGTCTTAACTATCCACCTTTGTGTAAATATACTGAGTAACATCATCCTCAACATACTTTTGATCGAACCAAAATAACCCTCTTCATTCTACTGCAAACAAGTATAGTAGCCTACATAGATCTGTTGTGTAATAAGTTAGAGATAGAAAGAGGGCATACAACTGGTGAGGCATTGTATCAAACGAGTGCTAGAAAATCTAAAGGACATACATCACATATGTACTCGAAAGAAAACTCATTTTCTTGAAGAGAAATCCCTTGCAACCCAAAGGGACTGGATTAGGATTCATATTGAATCCGAACCAGTATAAAATTTCTGGTGTCTTTAATTTCTGCATTTACTTTCTGCATATTACCTCAAACTGTTATACCTGCAAGATTGCCATTTTTAGTCGACTACTAAAGTTTTAAGTCAACTCAGTAACGATTAATTTCAATTAGTGACAATTCACCCCCCCTCTTGTACTTTCAATTGGTATCAGAGTACGGCTCACACTTTCTTTTTGCTTAACAGCTTGTGAGAAAAAGATAATGGCAAATCGAGTTATCATAGGAGCTCTCTTTTAGGAAGGAACTTCACAAGTAAGGCCACCTTACTTCAATGGACAACATTTCTCCCACTGGAAAATTCTAATGGAAATTTTCACCAAGGCATACGACATCAAGGTATAGAGAGTTATCAAGAAGGGAAACTACCCACTGACTGCCAACACTCCACCACTCGCTGACCCTGATGATATAGACTCATACATAAAGGAACAACTAGAAGCCGTCCAAATAAATCACGAGGCAAGAAATCTGCTTCACAATGCAATAAGTGGTGAAGAATATGAGAAAATATCTAGCTGTGATACAGCCAAAGAGATGTGGGACAAATTTGAGGTTACCTATGAAGGTACTAGCAAGGTCAAGGAAACTCACATCAATATGCTAGTTCACGACTATGAACTGTTCTCAATGAAGGAAAGAGAATCCATCGAAGAAATGTTTGCCAGGTTCAGTAAGATAATCATTGACTTGAAAGCTTTTGGCAAACCATACACCAGTGGTGATCAGGTTAGGAAAATTCTCAGAAGTCTACCAACCACTTGGCAAACTAAAGTTGTCACCCTGGAATCTCAAGACCTTAACAAGTTATCCTATGATGAACTACGATGAGAGATCATTTCCTTCGAAAGAACTCTCCTGAAGAAGACAAATCAAGAGGAGAAAAAGAAAATTGTTGCATTCAAAACCACTACTGAATTGACTGAAAATGAAATTGATGATCCTGAAGCCCTACAAGAAGAAATTACTAGGATGTCTAGAAACATGGATGGACTGATGAGAAGATATAGAAATACTTAGAAAGGAAGGTTTCCACCAAGAAGATCTATGCAATACAACGAACAAGATAAGAACGATGGAAAATGCTATGAATGTGGAAAATTTGGACACATCCAAGCAGAATGTCCAGAACTGAAAAGGAAGATCTCCAGAGGATTCAACAAGAACAAATCATTTGGAAGCTGGAGCGATAAGGATGAGTCAGAACATGAAGAAATAGCAAATCTATGCTTCATGACAATCCTAGAAAATGAGATCAACAAAACTTTAGGATGCTGGACAGATGAAGATGATTCAGACAATGAAAATTGTTTTATGGCAAGAGGAGAAACTAGTGAGGTTAGACCTTATGACTGTGAAAGATGAAATGAATTGCAATACATTATTGATTCCACCTTAAAAGAGTCTCAAAAAATGATGAATGAGATTAAGAGACTCACTATGGAAATCAAAGACTGGAAACTCAAACATGAAGTATGTGAAATTGAAAAAGATGTACTTCAAGAGGAGTTTGAGGAATTGCAAATGCAGCTTAACAGCTTGCGCAAATCCACCAGTCACAGTTTTGTTAGGTCAAACCAGACAACTTACAAGTCAACCAGAAAAGAACCAATCAGGACTAAATCGACCAGTCGGTCGAACCAGTCGACTTACAAGTTAACTGGAACGGAATCAGCTAATCTCATCATAGCTAGTTCCAACTCTTATGGAAGACCTGAAAACAGGTCTGGGGCTAAATGTCATTACTGTAATAAAAGTGTACACAAATACTTTGGTTGTCACTTTCATAAATCTCTTAAGTCTGGATGGGTTTGGAAACCTAAAAATTCTAAACCCAGCAACACTAACTCACCAGGACCCAAGCAAGTTTGGGTGCCTAAAAGAAAGTGATAATTCGGTATTGCAGGAACACCACAGAGTAAGCCACAAAGGAAAATGGTATCTAGATAGTGCGTGTTCTAGTCACATGACAGGTGACAAAAATCTTTTCAAGGAGGTTACAAAGATTGATGGAGGAAGCGTTCAGATTTGGAGATGATTCAAGAGGCAAAATAGTTGGCACTGGAACTATTCCCTTTAACAACAGCTGTGACATTACTGAAGTATCTCTTGTCGATGGACTAAACTACAATCTTCTCAGCATAAGTCAACTCTGCGACTCAGAGTATGAGGTAAACTTTAAGAGAACAGGTTGTGCCATCGAAGATGAATCAGGTAAAATAATTCTTCCTAGAAAAAGGTACGAAAATGTTTACATACTTGATGGATTTGAAAATATAGATGATCACATTTGCCTAACTTCTATATCTAATGATCCCTGGTTGTGGCACAGAAGACTAGGTCATGCCAGCATGCATTTGATTCAAAAATTATCCAAACATGATTTAGTTATTGGATTACCCAAACTGAATTTCTCTAGAACTCATATTTGTGATGCATGTCAGATGGGTAAGCAAACTAGAAATTCTTTCAAAAACAAAGACATGGTGTCTACTTCAAAACCATTGCAATTAATTCATATGGATTTATTTTGACCTACTAGAACTGCTAGCATAGGAGGTAAGAAATATGCTTTTATTATTATTGATGATTTTTCACGTTTCACCTAGGTGATTTTCCTGTTGCATAAAGATGAAGCCTTAAGAAATTTTGAAGTCTTTTGCAAAAGGATTGAAAGAGAAAAAGTTTATCTGATCTCAAAAATCCAAAGTGATCACGGAGGCGAGTTTGAAAGTAAAGCATTTGAAGACTTCTGTGGCAATCAAGGCTACACTCACAATTTCTCCGCTCCACGCTCACCATAGCAAAACAGAGGTGTGGAAAGAAAGAACACAACTCTTCAGGACATGGAAAGAACCATGTTGTTAGAACATTCACTCCCAAATTATTTTTGGGCTGAAGGAATGAGTACAGCATGCCACATTCTCAACCGATGTCTCATAAGGCCTATCCTGAAAAAGACTCCCTATGAACTCTGGAAAGGTAAACGTCTGAATATCAGTTATTTTCATCCATTTAGAAGTAAGTGCTTCATTCATAACAATGGTAAGGAAAATCTCGAAAAATTTGATCCAAGAAGTGGCGAAGGTATTTTTCTGGGTTATTCATTAAATAGCAAATCATTTAGAGTTTTTAATAAACGTACTTTACGCGTAGAAGAATCTGTCCATGTTATATTCGATGAAAATAATCCCTTGGTCAAGAAAGGAAATAATGCAGGTGACGAAGATCAAACTCAAGAAGCTTAGGATAAAGAAAAATCATAGAAGTCAACTAATCCTACAGATGTGATTGAGTCGACTGAACGAATCAGCGATAACTCTCCCGAACAACGTACGGAGTCGACTACAAGCATTGTTCGACTAAATGAATGGAGGAGCAAACCTGAATATCCACAGAAATATATTATAGGGGACCCAAACGAAGGAATGAAAACCAGGGCTGCCCTAAAAAAGAAAGCAAATAGTGCTCTGATCTCTCAAATAAATCCTAAAAAGGTAGAGGAAGAATTAAAGGATTCGAGCTGGGTGAAAGCCATGCAAGAGGAACTAGATCAATTCAGCAAGAATCAAGTGTGGAAGTTAATGCCCAGACCTGATAATGTATCTGTCATTGGAACAAAATGGGTATTTAGAAATAAATTGAACGAAGAGGGACAAGTCATAAGGAACAAGGCTAGATTAGTAGCTCAAGGCTATTCACAACAAGAAGGAGTTGACTATGATGAAACCTTTTCCCTAGTAGCTCGACTGGAGTCTATACGAATCCTACTAGTTTATTCATCATTTAAAGGATTCAGGTTATTTCAAATGGATGTCAAAAGCGCTTTTCTGAATGGATTCATCGAAGAGAAAGTGTTTGTAAAACAGCCTCCAGGTTTTGAAGACTCAAAATTCCCATATCATGTGTACAAACTTACTTACGCCCTATATGGACTGAAACAGGCTCCGCGTGCCTGGTATGACAGGTTAAGTACTTTCCTTGTTGATCATGGGTTTACTAGAGGTAAAATTGATACTACTCTATTCGTTAAACGATCAGTAGAAGGTAATCTTATTATTCAAATTTATGTTGATGACATTATCTTTGGTAGTGCTAACTCTCTTATGTGCAAGGAATTTGCAAGCCTCATGCAAATCGAGTTCGATATGAGCATGATGGGTGAATTCACTTTTTTCTTGGGCTTTAAATTCAAAAAACCAAAGAAGGAACCTTCATTTGTCAAACTAAATATACAAAGGAGCTGATCCAGAAATTTGGTATGAGCAATGCAAAATCAATTGGCATGCCTATGAGTCCGGCTACAAATTTAGATAAGGATGAACAGGGTACTGCAATTGATGAAACCAAATACAGAGGAATTATTGGATCACTACTGTATCTGACCGCAAGTTGACCAGATATAATGTTCAGCGTTTGTAAATGTGCCAGGTTCCAGTCGGCTCCCAATCACATCCGACTGCTGTAAAAAGAATCATTCGATATCTTATTGGCACATTATCTCATGGATTATGGTATCCTCGCTCTAACTCGTTTAAATTAGAAGGTTTCCCAAATGCAGATTTAGCAGGTGATAAGAAAGACAGGAAAAGCATGAGTGGCACTTGTCAATTACTAGGAAAGGCGTTAATATCCTGGAACAGTAAAAAGCAAGCATCAGTCGCCTTGTCTACTACTGAAGCTGAGTATATTGTCATTGGTCAATGTTGTGCACAACTCTTATGGATGTCTCATCAATTGGGTGACTATGAACTTTCTTTTAAACCTATACAAATCTTTTGTATAATTCAAGTGCAATTTGTCTTTCAAAAAATCCTGTGCATCACTCTAGAGCAAAGCATATTGACATTAAGCATCATTTTATTAGAGATCATGTTCTTAAGGGTGACATAGAATTAGCTTTTGTTGGCACTTCTGCCCAATTAGCTGATATTTTTACTAAACCATTGTTGGAAGAAAGATTTTACCTTTTGAGAAAATTACTTGGCATAATTTGTTTTTCAAAAAACTCTTAGGACCTAATTGCTCTTTTTCAAAAACTTGTCATGATTACTCCTTTTCAGTGCATTAATTATGCTTTCAGTTCCTTCACTATCTTTTCATTCTGTTTCACATCAATTTGCAGTCGAAGAGGAAAGCCAATCATCACATCGTTTCATCTGGCACTCTTTCCTTTTTGTACTCAACCGTCAAATCTTTCGTACTTTAAGTTAATCCCTTTCAAGTCACTCTCATCTCCATCCTCTCTCTTCAGTTTGTGAAAACCGTCTCTTCTCCCATGGCTAAAACCTCCAAAAACCCCTTTGCCTCCACCAGAAATAGTACCCGCTCTAAGGCAAAACCCTCTTCAGCGCCCCCTGAACGAGTAGACCTTGAGTCTGATCATTCTGAGGGCTTTGCCTCTTCTCAAGGAGGGTTCTCTGAACATTCTCAACTCTTAGGAGAAAAATCCTTTGGTAAGCGTCCCATGGAGAATATTCCTGTCTCTTCCACTCCAAAGAAATCAAAATTCGATTTCTCTACTTCTCTCGAATCCGACCTAAATTTCTGGGAAACCCCAAATATGAATCATTTTCTCTCTCTCAAATATAAGCCTATCTCCCATGGAAGAATTGTGGATCTTGACGATATGGAGGCCCTCAACTGTAAGGTAAAGGATCTCTTTGTGTATCAAGGGTGGGAGAAATTTCTCTCTATTTCTCCGCCTAAAGTGTATGAGCCTTTAGTCCGTATGTTTTATGTTAATCTTCTCTCTAGTAAACCAGATAAGCTTGAAACTATTGTCCTTGGCAAACACATTATTCTTGACTGTGCCCTGTTTGATTTTATTTTTCTCTGCTGTTGCACTAGTTTCCCCACTCTCTTTAAAAATGTTTGGCATGAGATCTTTGAAATCTCCTTTGACCAGGCCAGACAGTGCATTCTTGAAAATCCCTCTGAAACCCTTCCAAATCAATTAGGGCCTAGTGATGTAAGTTTTGAAACTCGGGTTCTCGCCCACATTGTTGCTACCACTCTTCTCCCCAGAACTGATTCCTTCTCTACCTTCTCTCAAAGGGGCACTTTCTTTGTCTATTATCTCATCACCAAACTCAAACTCAAGATGTCCTCCTGGGTCATCAATTTTATGATTGAGAGTGCTGAAGATCCCACCAGTTTACTTTTTTGGTATGGCCATTACCCACATTCTAGAAGCCTATCAAATCCCTCTTTCTAATTACCCTTTTGTTTCTGTCTCCAAGTGTCACGACCCAAATCCGAAACCCGGTCGTGATGGCATCTCTCGTGAAGACAAGGCCAGCCAACAAAACAAACGCTTCCTTTTAACAGTTATTTAACATTTATAAAGCTAAAACATGATTAGCATAATTTAAAGCACGAAAAACAACGACAACAACAGGGAACCATCCCGTCATAGCTCGACATCGGGGTGTCACTAGTCATGAGCTACTACAGAGTTCACTAAAGTACTACAAGTCCAGAAATAGGAACAAAGTCTGAAAGTAACACGAACAACATAAAATAAGGAATAAGATCTGGTGCCGTGGACGCTAGCGGTCACCTGGCTCAGCTATGACAACAAATCTTCAAACAGCTCAAAACCCGCTACCGAGTGGTCAAGTACCTGAATCTGCACACGAGGTGCAGGGAGTAAAGTGAGTACTCCAACTCAGTGAGTAATAAAAGTGAATAATAGCTGAAAGAAAGAAATCACGTAAGGCACTCCATCATGCTATATAGAACAGTACAACCATTTTGAGAAAAACAGTAAAACCGTGAAAACCTTTGGAAAACATCTGGGCTCAGTTTTAAACCGCTTTTGAAAATGATCTTTTCAATGGTTACAAACCAATTCTTTCAAAACAATTTGTGACACTATGCACAAAAATCCGTCCCTCGGGCAATATACTTGTCCCTGGTCAGCCACTCGAGCCCCAACACTCAATGATCAGATAGTACCAGCACAGCAGATGAATATCTCAATAAAACATCACAAACAACAATTAATGAATAAATGTGTGAATGCAATGCAATGCATATGATGGTACGTTCCAGTACCCACTGCGGCGTGCAGCTCGAGCCACCCGTATTTATTTAACGTCGACGGTGCTCACTGGGGGTGTGTACAGACTTCGGAGGGGCTCCTACAGCCCAAGCGCAATAACAAGCCATCTCGTGGCATCAAATCTAGGCCCTCAGCCTCATATCAATATCAATGTAACCAACAAGGCTCTCGGCCTTAATATCAATGTAACACCACTGCGGCGTGTAGCCCGAGCAACCCATAATCAATATAATACTACTGCGGCGCGCAGCTCGAGCCACCCATAATGTTTCAAGTCACATCACACAGTGTCATTGTTACCACTGTTTCAAGTCACTGTTGCGGCGTGCAGCCCGAGCCACCCATAATCAGTCCAGAAAATATCATAAGCCCCTTGGGCATTTATAAAACAGTAGTTCTCAGCCCGAAATAACATTTAAAATATCATTTGAGATTTGAAAACTTAGAAATACGGCTAAGTTTACAAAACAGTATTTAAAATCTTGAACTGAAATCAAATAATATGCAAGATATACAAAAATATAAATCTCAATCCCCGAAGGATTCGCATAGTTGGCACGAAGCCCAAACATGGCAATCAGCCCAAATTATGATAATAACAAGTAGTTTCAGTCAAATACGCAGTAAAATCAACAACCGGGACGGACCGAGTCACAATCCCCAATGGTTCTCTACCCCACGCTCATATCCGGTGTGCAAGTCACCTCAATACAACACTATGATGTGCAAATCCCGGGTTTCAAACCCTCAGGATATCATTTACAAGTATTACTCACCTCGAACCGGTGAAATCTCTAGCTCGCGATGCCTTTGCCCTCCAAATCGGCCTCCACTCGCGTCTAATCTAGCCAAAATCAGACCGAATGCATCACAATATGCCAATGGTACAATACCCAATCGAAAACAATCGAGAAATAGCAAAAATCTCGAAACTAGCAAAACCCGAGCACCGGGCCCGCTTCTCGAAAAATTACAAAACTCACATTACCGGATTCCTCGTCTCTCCACGAGTCCATACATACCAAGAACTCCTAAATCCGAGCTCAAATGACTTACCAAATCCCAATTTGAAATATCAAAAACTCAAGCCCTAGTTCATCAATTTTAGGCTTCATTTCCATGGATTTCTAGACCAATTTCACAATAAAAACGAGCTTTAGGACCAAGATTCTTACCTCAAGTCGATTCCTCTTGAACCCCTCTAAAATTTCCGTCCAAAAGCTCCCAAGGACGCTTAACAATGGAGGAAAATAAACACAAGTCGTGGATGAAATGAAATTATAACATTCTGCCCAGCACTGCAAATCCTTCTTCGCGTTCGCGTTCATTACATCGCATTCGCGAAGGCCAATTTCCCAGGCCCTTCGCGTTCGCATGGCTTGCTACGCGTTCGCGTAGACCAACTGTTCCCAGCCCCAATTTCCTTCTACGCATTCGCGGTTACTATGCCGCATTCGCGTAGCTTCCTGGACCCACTCCTATGCGTTCACGACTTGCCCATCGCGTTCGCGAAAGCCAAAGTCACAGCCTCCCATTTTTCCTCTTCGCGTTCGCGAGACTCCCCTCGCGTTCGCGAAGGACGAGACCAGATACCAGCAACCAATAGTTCAAATTTTCCAAAGAATGACCCGTTGGGCATCCGAAACACACCCGGGGCCCCCGGGACCTCAACCAAAAGCAACAACATGACTTAAAACATTATCCAAACTTGTTCATATCATCAAAACACGTCTAACAACACTAAAATCATCAAATTTCACCAAATCAAAGCCTAAGTTTATCAAATTCTTCCGAAACTCACGTTCGATCAAAAACCCGACCAAACGATGTCTGAATGACTTGAAAATTTGCACACATATCAAAAATCACCCAACAAAGCTACAACAACTCTCGGAATTCCATTCAGACCCTCGGATCAAAATCTCACCTATCAACCAGAATTCGCCAAAATTCCAACTTCGCCAATTCAAGCCTAATTCTACACTAGACCTCTAAATTCAATCCCGATCGCACTCCTAAGTCACAATCATCCTCCGAAGCAAACCGAATCATCGGAAATCACATCCGAACCTTCTAAATCATAAGTCAACATCCGGTTGACTTTTTCTAACTTAAGCCTTCCTTAAAGAGACTAAGCGTCTCATTTTCCACCAATACCAATCCAAATCAACCCTAACACACAACATACTGATAATGAACCATGAAGAAGCATAAAACGGGGAAAAACAAAGAAGTAACGCATGAGACGACGGGTCAGGTCGTCACATCCTCCCCAACTTAAACAAACGCTTGTCCTCGAGCATACCCAGAGTTGTACTAGAAGCCAACCAATAGCTGAATGACCTTACCAAGCATATACCTGGGGTGATCCCGCGTCACCCTATCTCATATAGGTCCGATAACACAATATAGCTGAAATCTCACAATCCGTTGAGACCATAAAACGTGGAACCACATTGCACTTTCTGAAATTATAAAAAAGACCAGAACCTTATATCTATACTCAAAATAAGTCCGAACAAGCTGTAATATCCCATACCTGCAACCTCAATGAAATTATACGATATACCACATAATCCAGCACTTGAAACGATAATTCACAGCAGCTGTCCACAACAACATATACCGATAGAAACCTCTTATTAGCTAAAGTCTTATTCCATCACTTTGATATACTGCCAACAATAAATAAAACACACGATAAACCGTAACCATTTCTCAGATCGACCATTCATGAAGCCACTTCCCTTTTGACTAATACCACAGCAGACTTCCGAACCGAACCTCAGTATTATCCTTCCAACAAGCTGAAATCAAATCTGTTCGTATTCATTAATGACTCCAAAGATCACCTCGAACCCAACACACCACTCTGGTGATATGACACCTCAACACAGGCCTAAGCCACAACTTGCATAATACACGCACCAATGAGGGATGGTCTGAACATACTCAAATAATGACAAATGACTCAAACGAAAGGGTTGTACCTCAAGCTCATCAGTACCATTACAACACAAGGCTGAGAATCCATCTCACATCATAGAATAGGGCGCACAAATCTAACCCACAGGGTCATATCGCCACATAGCCTCACTAAAGTTCACGATCCTATCCCCACCACCGCTCCGCATGAGACACTCAAGTCGCTATACTCAAAATTGACAACCACTTACGATTGATATCTGGATCCCAAACCAATCATTATACCCATGGTGAAGTAAGTGGTATACACCATACAATCCTAAAAGGACACAACCGATGCGCCATTCGCCGAGCAACACCCAATACGTACTTTCCTTAGCACCAGGAAACAAGGCATACAAGACGGCATATGGAAAACTATTCCCATCATCACACTATTGTAGCGTGCAACCCGATCCAGATAACACACCCATGGCGGCGTGCCACCCGGTCCACACATACTCATGGCGGCGTGACATCCAATCCACACATGCTCATGGCGGCGTGCCATTCGATCCACACATACCCATGGCGGCATGCCATCCGATCCACACATACCCATGGCGGCATGCCATTCGATCCACACATACCCATGGCGGCGTGCCACCCGATCCATATATATATCTCACATAAGGAGATGCACATCGAGCCAAATTTTCTCATTACAATAAAATACCGAGTACCGATCGTAAGCATACTGAGTGCATACAATATCTACATATAGTGTTATAAGCTACAAAACTCAAGCGCAACTGAGGTTTTCCTCTCAACTTCCACTATGAATCCCGATAGCACCGCACCATATGTGCCCATAGTCCGTAAATCATAACGTCTCACAACGCAGAAAACAACTCATAGATCTCTCTAGATAGCTGATAAGCTTAGCAACGGTCGAGTCAACCTATCCCTCGACAATACGATTCGAAGCCAACCGAGTCAACTCATACTGGAACACGCATCCGAAAAAGAGTCCCTCAATATTGGAACCGAATCAATGGTAGAAACCTCTACACTGACATCCGCCACCAAGGCCCAATTAAGGAAAGTAATCCTTCCCAGCCGTCCGATGGTCTTTAGAATACAAACCACTCTGCTAGAACATAATCTGATGCACCTTGCCACGCAACCTGTGGCATTTTCCGACATAACCCAACGCACAATAGTCTAGAATAACCCAACACTGAGACATCTAGTCTACACTCCAATATCATGTCCAAAATCTAATATACCAAGCAAAGAAAGATCCACTCGGGCATCCAAATCCCAATAGACGCTAACGGTACCAATACACACTATCTACAGCTACCATATAGTCTGTACCTGAGAACTCCCAGTCTCCAGCTCCACATAGCACACAAATTACTATACCTGATCCCAAATTCTGCAGTATAAATACATATTACACCTCGAGTACCCTATTATTCCACGAAAGATATTCTAAAATTCCCCCTGTGCCACCAAACAAACTCAGATATCAACAGTCGATCTGTCAAGAAAATGCCGCAACACTACCGGAGTGCCATCAACTTAATCACATTGCCCTATTTTTGAAACATATACACTCGTCAAATCGCTTTTAATTAGAAGTACCATTTCCTTGATTACCTGAGGCTACCCGTTGCCTAAGAATTTTTTATGAACTTCTTTTTAGAACTGAACTATAACTCACCTAGCCAACAACCTCCACTTATCCCATTTGGAAGAAAAATCGTTACACATTCCATGCTTCGCATACCCATAGAAAATACATTCATCTCCAACCACGGTAAAACTCATCAAGAACTCTCTCTCCCAATTCCATTGCACAAGCTAAACTACCAGGACTGAATCCTTCTACCCGAACCAAGCTAAGAAAGTTGTCACAACTCAAGAGCCTTGCTGCACAATACCAGTAAAAACTCATTATCTCGGACACATACGAAGAATTAATCATGTCCTTACCATACCAATTCGGTCTACTGTCAAGCTATTCCATCTACCTAATTTCTCTTTTTATTCATCCTCCACTCGATATTTCTCCCTTGCTTTAGCATCACAATACCTCAGCCCAGGTTTACCACACGAGACTCGAACATAGGACCACACTGTCTAAGACCCATAGGCCACCGAATACTCCTCAAATGTTCCCAGAAATACCACATTCCAGAATACTTTACTTTGAAGAACTTCCCGCGAATCTGAATTCGTTACCATTACTTTCCATATACTGATACATAGAATCCCATAATTATTATAAAATACCACACGTCTTAACCCATTCTAATGAAACACAGTCCCTAGCCACATACACAACCTTAAGACACCTTATTATTATATGCCAAATCTTGAACACAATAAAAACCATTCTCGAGAGTCATTCACTCTTACACAACTATAAATTATCTGACTTAACAAACCGAACTACACGTGCCTTATTAGCACTCTGACACCGCAGAACATGATCTCATACCAATACAAACAACCATCTTCCTTCTCTATACACCGAGTATTCTTTACCAGCAACAGCTCAAGACATCCTATTATTTTCATACATCTATGAAGCATCGTATAACCTTTATAAAAAATTTCCTTCACACGTGCCATCCTCGGCTCAATTTCTGCAACCAGAACTGATCCGCCTGTATACCTTGGAACGGAACCAACATAGCACATAACCGTGCAGTCAGCTAATCAACAGCAACCTCCCCAACTTGGCTCGGAGCCATACATCAAGACAACCTTAACAGTTCATAACATTTTTGCTCTAATGATGCCACAATGAGATTAAACTCAATCATCTACAAGTTTGTGAAAACACAGATCATCTAGTACTGTAATCCTCCGCAAATCTCACATTCATCCCCACATCAACTGAGTCCACTCCCTTGAGCGACCTGAATTTATCAAATTTCAACACGTACTCTTCAATTACACATGAGATCTTCTAACATACCCATAAGGGTCATACCACTTAAGAACTCTCCGCAGGAGATAGCCCACCTGCTTTGCCTCAATTCTATATTTCATTACACCTTCCACCATCATACACATTACACAGTCATTTTAGCCTGCCTGGGTCTGAACGCAGGTACCTCATGAAATGCACTACACTCCCCAACTAGGAGGCACAAAAATATTCTTCACGCGCCCATATTCGGGCTACACATCGAATCACAATAGGAATCGAACACTTAACAATTCATCCATTATCCAGCAGACTTCTTCATCACTACCAAGTAATATTGATATACCTCGCAATACTAACATACTTATCACATGGATATACAACCGTCGTTCCAGCTAATAGGGACAATGCCGAATATATAAGTCCAAAACACTTGCTCACACAATCAGCACCTCGGTGCTCAAGCCATAGGCAAAGATCCGGCCTCAAGTCCTCCAGACTGGCCCAACATCAAACTCACGGAGATCACATCTCGCCCCTTGATCGGGGAATCACAAGCCATCAAGGCACATATACTACTGAGCGCTCACGTGCGCATACAGACATGTGGAAGGAATTTCAATAGTTATATCTTAAGCTGAATCAAGTACGCACGATAAGAATTCCAAGAAAGTGAAGTTTTCCTAAAGGTTCTGCAGCCTCTCGAGGATAAATACAGACGTCTCTGTACCGATCTGCCAGACTCTACTAAACCTGCTCATGACTCATGAGACCTAGTAACCTAGGCTCTGATAACAACTTGTCACAACCCAAATCCCAAACCTGGTCGTGATGGCGCCTCTCGTGAAGACAAGGCCAGCCAACAAAACAAACGCTTCCTTTTAACAGTTATTTAATATTTATAAAGCTAAAACATGATTAGCATAATTAAAAGTGCGGAAAACAACGACAACAATAGGGAACCATCCCGTCACAGCCCGACATCGGGGTGTCACTAGTCATGAGCTACTATAGAGTTCACTAAAGTACTACAAGTCCAGAAATAGGAACAAAGTCTGAAAGTAACACGAACAACATAAAATAAGGGAGAAGATCTGGTACCGCGGACGCTAGCGGTCACCTGGCTCAGCTATGATAACAAATCTTCAAACAGCTCAAAACCCGCTACCGGGTGGTCAAGTACTTGCATCTGCACACGAGGTGCAGAGAGTAAAGTGAGTACTCCAACTCAGTGAGTAATAAAAGTAAATAATAGCTGAAAGCAAGATATCGCGTAAGGCACTCCATCATGCTATATAGAATAGTACAACCCTTTTGAGAAAATAGTAAAACCGTGAAACCCTTTGGAAAACATTTGGGCTCAGTTTTAAACCTCTTTTGAAAATGATCTTTTCAACGGTTACCAACAATGCTTTCAAAACAATTTGTGACACTATGCACAGAAATCTGCCCCTCGGACAATATACTTGTCCCTGGTCAGCCACTCGGGCCCTAACACTCAATGATCAGATAGCACCAGCACAGCAGATGAATATCTCAAGAAAATATCACAAACAACAATTAATGAACAAATACGTGAATGCAATGTAATGCATATGATGGTACATTCCAGTACCCACTGTGGCACTCAGCCCGAGCCACCCATATTTATTTAACATCGACGGCACTCACTGGGGGTGTGTACAGACTCCGGAGGGGATCCTACAGCCCAAGCACAATAACAAGCCATCTCGTGGCATCAAATCTAGGCCATCAGCCTCATATCAATATCAATGTAACCATACAAGATCTCGGCCTCAATATCAATGTAACACCGCTGCGGCACGCAGCCTGAGCCACCTATAATCAGTATTATACTGCTGCGGCGTGTAGCCCGAGCCACCCATAATGTTTCAAGTCACATCACACAGTGTCATTGTTACCACTGTTTCAAGTCACTGCTGCGGCGTGCAGCCCGAGCCACCCATAATCAGTCCAGAAAATATCATAAGCCCCTTGGGCATTTATAAAACAGAAGTTCTCAGCCCGAAATAACATTTAAAATATCATTTGAGTTTTCAAAACTTAGAAATACGGCTAAGTTTACAAAAGAATATTTAAAATCTTGGACTGAAACCAAATGATATGCAAGATATACAAAAACAGAAATCTCAATCCCCGAAAGATTCACATAGTTGGCACAAAGCCCAAACATGGAAATCAGCCCAAATTATGATGATAACAAGTAGTTTCAGTCAAATACGCAGTAAAATCAACAACCGGGATGGACCAATTCACAATCCCCAATGGTGCTCTACCCCACGCTCATATCCGGCGTGCAAGTCACCTCAATACAGCACTATGATGTGCAAATCTGGGGTTTCAAACCCTCAGGATATCATTTACAAGTATTACTTACCTCGAACCGGTGAAATCTCTCGCTCGCGATGACTTTGCCCTCCAAATCAGCCTCCACGCGCGTTGAATCTAGCCAAAATCAAAGCGAATGCATCACAATATGCCAATGGAACAATACCCAATCGAAAATAATTGAGAAATAGCAAAAATCTAGAAACTAGCAAAACCCGAGGCCCGGGCCCGCTTCTCGAAAAATCACAGAACTCACATTACCGGATTCCTCATCTCGCCACGTGTCCATACATACCAAGAACTCCCAAATCCGAGCTCAAATGACCTATCAAATCCCAATTTGAAATATCAAAAACTCAAGCCCTAGTTCAACAATTTTAGGCTTCATTTCCATGGATTTCTAGACCAATTTCACAATAAAAACGAGCTTTAAGACCAAGATTCTTACCTTAAGTCGATTCCTCTTGAACCCCTCTAAAATTCCCGTCCAAAAACTCCCAAGGACGCTTAACAATGGAGGAAAATGAACCCAAGTCGCCGATGAAATGAAATTATAACATTCTGCCCAGCACTGCAAATCCTTCTTCGCGTTCGCGTTCATTACATCACGTTCGCGAAGGCCAATTTCCCAGGCCCTTCGCGTTCGCATGGCTTGCTACACGTTTGCGTAGACCAACTGTTCCAAGACCCAATTTCCTTCTATGCGTTCACGATTACTATGTCGCGTTCGCGTAGCTTCCTGGACCCACTCCTACGCGTTTGCGACTTGTCCATCGCGTTCGCGAAAGCCAAAGTCATATCCTCCCATTTTTCCTCTTCACATTCGCGAGTCTCCCCTCGCGTTTGCGAAGGAGGAGACCAGATACCAGCAACCAGTCGTTCAAAATTTCCAAAAAATGACCCGTTGGGCATCCGAAACACACCCGAGGCCCCCGGGACCTCAACCAAAAGAACCAACATGACTTAAAATATTATCCCAACTTGTTCCTATCATCAAAATACGTCTAAAAACACTAAAATCATTAAATTTCACCAAATCAAAGCCCAAGTTTATCAAATTCTTTTGAAACTCACATTCGATCAAAAACCCGACCAAACGATGTCGGAATGACCTAAAAATTTGCACACAAATCCAAAATCACCCAACGAAGTACATCAGCTCTTGGAAATCCATTCCAACCCTCGGATCAAAATCTCACCTATCAACCAAAATTCGCAAAAATTCCAACTTCGCCAATTCAAGCCTAATTCTACATAGGACCTCCAAATTCAATTCCGATCACACTCCTAAGTCACAATCATCCTCCGAAGCTAAACGAATCATCAAAAATCACATCCGAACCTTTTAACTCATAAGTCAACATCCGGTTGACTTTTTCCAACTTAAGCCTTTCTTAAAGAGACTAAGTGTCTCATTTTCCACCAATATCAATCCAAATCAACCCTAACTCACCACATACTGATAATGAACCATGAAGAAGCATAAAACAGGGAAAAACAGAGCAGCAACTCATGAGACGACGGGTCGTCACACCAAGTCCTACAATTCTAGAGCTTTCTCTAGTATGGGATATGTGAGTGTAAAGCGTGCATGGGTTAAGAAGGGTGAGAGTGAAGAAAAACAGACCCCTTTTGGATTCCAAGCCTTCATCTACTGTTCCACCACCTCTTATTAGTTCTGACCTAAGTGAGAAGCTAAGCTCCATTGACTCCCAACTCTTAGACATCAAGACTCTCCTCTCTGAAACTCAATCGACTGTGGGTGCCATTCATGCTATTTCAAAGGAAACTAGGTCTGATGTGTCTAAAATCAGAGTGGCTGTGCAAAGGGTAAGGGAGAATACGGTTAAAGCTTTCAAAGAGGTTCATGACAGGCTAGATGGAATGAGCGTTGCTGCAAACACCAGGTTTGAACAGTTGAAAGAGGCAATCTGCAACACTCTTATTTACTTCCTGCGTCGCTAGTGTGGATGTGTTTTATAGACAATTTTTTTCAAACTTATTTTGGCTTTGTTTTGGGCTGTGCCCTTAGATGTTTTTTTGCATGTGTGGATGATTTTATTTTGCTTACTAATTCCTCTTTGCTGATGTCAAAAATGGGGAGAATGTATATCTCTTTGGGACTATTATGCTATTATGACAATCTGTGCAAGTTCAAGTTGACTATGCATAGACCTCTTTGGTCTGTAATGATAATATGTGCAGGTTCAAGTTAGGTTCAAATCAACTATGTTACATGCATAGATGGTACTTTTTATTCTTTGAATAGGTTAAGTCGACTATGCTGCATGCATAGACTTTATATGTATTGCACAGGAACAAGTCAACTATACAGGATACAGGTACAAGTCGACTGCACACATTGAGGGGGAGACTACGTCTAGTTGGCTACACACATTGAGGGGGAGCCAAGTCGGCTAGTAACAAATAGGGAAGTCAACTGCTGTTTACTCCCTTACATCTACATATATTATTTTGCCATCATCAAAAAGGGGGAGATTGTTAGATCATATTTTAATGATGCAATTAATATACATGTGCAGGAGTTCAAAGAAGTAATAAGAACTAGTAAAATGGTTGTGTCGAACAAGGAAGGAAATCTCTCACAAGGGAAGCCACCTATAGAACGCACGGTGTACAAGGAAAGCTACAAATCTACATCAGCAAATTAGGATTAGCTTCGTGAATCTGGGAAATCAAATCATCCATAACGAAGTGAAGATTCAAAGTGATCGGTGATTGGCGAAATCACAGGAGAATAATAAAGGCAAGAAGATCCGGTCAGTGGTCAAGTTTGGAAGGTCCAACAATCAAGGAGAAATCTTGGTGATTCCATTGTCTGCCGAAGGAAGAGATCTCAAGAGAAGCAATGGATAGTTCCTTATTCTTGGAAAGAATCAATTATTTCCAAGGATCAAAACACTTGGGTTGACGAGTCTTCACCATCCATCTTTGTATAAATATACTGAGTAACATCATCCTCAACATACTTTTGATCAAACCAAAATCACCCTCTTCTTTCTACTGCAAACAAGCATAGTAGCCTACATAGATCTGTTGTGTAATAAGTTAGAGATAGAAAGAGGGCATACAACAGGTGAGGCATTATATCAAACGAGTGCTAGAAAATCTAAACGACATACATCACATCTGTACTCGAAAGAAAACTCATTTTCTTGAAGAGAAATCCCTTGTAACCCAAGGGGATTGGATTAGGATTCACATTGAATCCGAACCAGTATAAAATTTCTGGTGTCTTTAATTTCTGCATTTACTTTCTGCATATTACCTCAAATTGTTATATCTACAAGATTGCCATATTTAGTCGACTACTAAAGTTTTAAGTCAACTCAGTAACGATTAATTTCAATTAGTGAAAATTCACCCTCCCCTCTTGTACTTTCAATATCCATCACAAAATATCCCAACATACCCCTATCACTCCATATATAAAATGACAACCATAGTAGTGTCAAACAACCCAAAAAATTTAACAACGACAACCAGCCAACCACTTTGACATTATGTGGTCTTTTTCTACACTCTTTCTCCTCCAAAACTCCACAAAAATAGCAGTAAAAGAGACAACCCAACAACAACATGAAACATCGCACAAAACAGTCCACAACGTGTTGATCAACTCAAACTCACGGCTTCCGATCACCATCCCGTGAGTTCTTATTATTAAATTAATTTCTCTAATTTAACAGTAGAAAAATGGATGAAAAAGGACAGTATACCTACCATATTTGGTGAATATCTCATCTCCTATCTTGATTCTTCAATCGTTATGTATTTCTCCAACTAGAACTTAAAAAGAAGAGAAAATTACCTAGGGTTTTGTGTTCAATTTTTGGAGGATTTTGCTGGGGTGTACATCTGATTTTTTTAAATCTATTATAAGTGTAATATCTAAAGCAAATCAGCCCTTAAAAGGTCTATTTGGCCGACCTTGGAGCTTTTAATTGAGGCTTCTCCTTTTGGCAAGTAGGTGGTGCACCTACTTGTCACATACCAGTCTGCGCAGTCTTGTGAAAATGTAAAGATCTCTCTATTACAATATCGTATCAATGAACGGTTTAATCCTTCGGAAAGTAGACTCATAGATCTTCAATTTGGTAGAACATTGGTAGAAATGCTCAGCTACACTTGGCCTAATTATCAGCATATTTATGAATGTAACTTGTGATGACCTTTGCCAACTTTTGTTCCATAACTCGCTTGAATTCAAAATGTAATATACAACTATCATAAGACTAAAATAAACTCCTTATCATGTTAAGAAACCTAATATCACCCCAAAAGTACATATTATAACATTCCCAACTTGTCGACATTCGACGAAATTTATTTTCTTCAATTTATTTAGCTTTTAAGCCATTCAACCACCTTGGCACTTGTTATCCATGATCTTAAATATTTTTAGCCTCCGTAGTAACATGATTAAATTAATTTTTGTGCTTTCAAATATGATCTCATTTGTGATATTACATTAATTAAGTTACGAGGTACTCTCACGTACGAACACATATGGTGTAACATCATTCTCCCCTTTGGAACATTCGTCCTTGAATGTTGATTGATGCACTTAGAAGTTTCAGAACTTATAGATTTTATGAATAACATAATACTGTCCTTTCCCTATAGGTCACTACTCTATGAACAAATCCAAAGGCTAGGGCATTCCCCCCTTCAGGCCTCTTTCTCACACCATGGCCTGTGGTCGGAACTCTTCTGATCTCGTAATTATTGCTACCTTATGTCATGTAGCATGTATGACTATGTCCTTGTACAGGCACCTATGAAACTCTTCTCTAATATTTCCACCAACTTTTAGCTAATCTCTAGGCCTACTTTGTGAATATATAGAGAACTATGACAAGTTGTCCCTCTAGGCATCTGTAGGTGTACTAAAGTCCTTTGTGTGGTACTTTGTCGAACTTTCGACTATTGCTATCTTTTGTTTCATAGCCTCAGTTATCTATCCTTATGGATTTACGGCATCTAGGTAGGTCATACTATACCATAACACTTACTTCGGTTTGTTATTACCAAGGTTTGCTACCTAATTCTTGGTTACTCTCTCGTAGCTTAACCTATATGTATAAATCTATATCATTTAATACTTCCTCGTCATTGTTCATCTTAAGAATGACAACCTAATATTCTTTCATAATTCCTAACTTTTATCGATCCATTATTCATTCAGCTTAATGTTTATCTTAATCTACCACTCATAACTTGAAACCTCTTACGTAATACATTGTCACTGGGGCTCACGCCTCATTGGGGAACATCTTAAGTTATTTGCTTGATCCACTTAGGGATGATACTAAACTTCAATAATCGTATTTCATAGCATCCCAACATGATTCATCTTATAGGGGTATTAATCATGTGCAATTGATGAAACCCATTCTCTTTAAATAATTACTAATAAACATTCCTAAACGTTATTCTCTTATCACTTATCACAATTACACCCTTATTCTACTACCAGGGTAGCATTCCATCTCTTTTAAATTCTCCTAGTCTTAAACTCATTTGAGTTCAATCATGCTATACTAAGATTTTTATAACTTACGGATGGAAACCATCAACTCTCTTGTTGTGATAGGTTTAATCCCGAGGACTTACCTATTCTCGTCACCTTCTCACTCACCTTTTCTTATCCTTACTCCTGTCCACCTAAAACCTTATTGTTTTACCATACTTTAGCTTGCAACCTACATATATCTATTCATGGTACTCTTAACATTCCTTTCACTTCTAGCACCATACATTTCTTTATGTTATTATGGAACCTCAAGATAAACATCACGCTATCTCTAGCTCTTCTGTACTCTCTTAACTAGACCTCTCAGTACCTGAAAAATATAAGGTAGAATATATGCTAGTAATGAAACCACTATCATTTATGGATACTGAATCACGACGTTTCTAGCCCACTATCTGAAGTCTGGACTATTACCAAGCTTCTGCACTTGAGTATCTTGTACCTTCGTTACCTTTAAATATCGTATCATATATTCTATATTTTTCATAACCTCCCTTCCACATAGGTGGAATTCACATCCACTACTTGAAGATCTACTATAATACTTGTACCTCTAGTGAATACAAGATCCGATGAGAGCTTCATATTGACTTTTTATAAGGCCGGTACACTTCTAATAGACTTTATTGTAAAGTCATTATAGAATATGACTACTGTATTATCTCTCTTGTACTCCTGATATTAAGAGTGATTTCATAATGTTCTAAATCTGTATTTTTATACTCATCAGGGTCTAATAATTAGACTCCTAATTCGTGTAGGTGATGTAGCTCTTTAGTTTCCTATTGTATCTTTGCTTTTAAGTAGGCTTAAGCTATCTTATGATCTGCGGCTCAGGGTATTAGTTTTTACTTTCACCATTGGTGGACGCTATGGAACATCCATAATGTAATCTTCTAACAATTCAAACCTTTGTCTGTGAGGTGTACTCAATTCTTTCTTTTAACTTATACTGGAGTCTCTTATAGTTGTATCGTTGTCAACATATATGCTGCATGGATAACAATTCGAAATCTTAAGTGTGTTCACAATGTAACTAACTATGGGTCATAGATCGAACAATTCCTCTTGTGCCTTCTCAGCTTTCGTCAAAAGTAAGCAATTACTTTTCTTTGTCGTTTTGCCTCTTGTTGCATGAATACTTAGCTTATTTTAGTGCCCACATATATTGAAATTTTGTGCAACTCATATGATCTCGAATATTACTTTGGATTTTACTTCCTGTTCCTTAGTCACAATAGGTACCACTTTCTTATAGAGTGCATACGATGTTGTAGTTAGATTATTGTTATAAGACCATTATTTATTTAGGTCACTATGCTTATGTTGAAGCCTTCTTCCTTATTTCCTTAGCTATTCTTTAGTTACAATGCTTAGGGAAGACCCTCTGACTTTTGTAAAGCTGCAATCTTATTACATTGTATACCCTACATAATTTCTGATGTTCTTACTCGCCTATTATTAACCTTAGTTACTTACCTCCGTGCCTTTATGCTCATATGGTTGCTTCTGAATTGAAATTTCAGTTGTCTCCCTAGTGGTACTCTCTTTTAGTTTCGTAACACTTATACTGAACCTTTTACTACCCACCTTCTATCTGAATATTTTTCGAGGATTACGATGTCGTTTCTGAGAGACTGAATTTCCTATGCTGGGTTTCACTACGTTTATCTTACATGATATACTAATTTATCTAAGACCTCTTGTCTAGCCAAAACCAAGCTCTTTCTGAATCAATAATAACTACTCGTCAGTCCATGCTAATATTTATATTCTATGTAACCTCTCTTGGGTTATGTCTTTTGTCTTAACTTACCTTTTGCACTGACTCCTAATGTATCAAATGTTCATTCGCACTTATTTATCAATAATATCTGGCGTGGGATCCGTTACTACCTCACCTAACATCGTGCTTGAATAATGTTCTAGAGTCGTAATATATCTATGGGATCTGAATAAATACAATCTCATTCCTTTCGCCTTTTTACCACATTCTTTCTTTACTATTACGTAGTTACGTACATAACTCCGACTTACTACCATATCACATTGTCTCCCCCATTTAGGGAAGTACTAACATTTAGTGCTATGAAGATTTACTTATATATTATTTACCTCTTCATCTTTGGCGCCATTTCACGTCTTCACTGACTCTTACTCGATTTGCAGTAACCCTACTCTACCAAGGATAACTAAATTCCTTACGCACAAGAGTGATACCTAGTGTAACTGGCACACTTAGTGCCTTAAGTTTAACTTTGCTTAAAGTTTTTGCTTTGGCGGAGTATCTTCCTGAATGACCTTTAAAGTTTATTCTTATGTTGTCATTTTATTATTGCTGGAATGCGATCTTTTAAATTCTTTTGATGATGACTATTATCATATCATTCGATACCCAATTGATGTTCAGTTTATCTTGTCCACCGGACCATGCTGATTCCTCTTACTTCGGGGGTCTAAATTTTTGTTCTAGTAATCACATTTGACTTACCAACTCATTTCTCGAAATGAGGATATGACTTTTGGTCTAAACTCTTTTATTGTCTCAAGGCCGGTCACCTTTTATCTTTTCCTTCACTTGACTATAGACTCTTTCATCCTATCATATTATAATTTACTGTTACCATCCTTTTATCACATCTTACTTGTAATGCTTTATTTACTCTCTTCTTGTTCTCCTACTAATATCTCTGTTATTACCTTATTCTAAAAACTTCAACAAAACATTCTTTCACTTTTAGATCCCCTTGCTCTTTCCACTAGCTCTTCGGGTTGCCTAACATTCTCTCTTTACTAGGAACGGGAGCCATACAAAGGTAAATATTTATCCCTTCTAGGATTCCCATGTATGTCTTCTGAAATTTTTCTGGACACTCTAGTATACATATCTGACTGTTCTATTCTAGAGTGCACCACTTGGGTGTCTCACACGGCGATCTATTACTACGTTTGCACTAATCTTCAAATTTGTTAGCTAATGATCACAATCCATCCACCATTTTGGTTTACTCTAACCCCAACTAGATCCTGATGTCCCATCTTTCTCTTAAACAATAAATGTTAGCTCCCACAGGGCATAACTAAGATGGTGTGGCCAATTGTACATACTTCTGTTACTGTTGACGGTAACTCAAATACTTATATTTCTCAGTCTGAATTTTAAAAACTGATAATCTTCACTAACTGGGTACCTCATACCCTTCTCCACCTTGCTTCGATTATCTATTGAAACTTATACTTTTACCTTCTACTACTCACATGGCCTGCTATTCGCAGGGTATATTATATATTCTCGTCTTAGGATCTTAAGTAGGAAATTCACACATCTAGTTTGTATGATCTGATAGGGCCTCAAACTGGGCCACATTGTCAAGAATTCTCTCTCTACAAATGCCCTAATCTGATGTTGTAGTAGCCCTCTGGCTAGCTATAATTTTTCAAATTGCAAGCATCTTTAAATTAGCAAACATAAGTCTTGTCTCGAACTCTTATGACTCAGCTCTATAGCACGATGTGGATTTGAAAGAAGGGTAACAAACTCCTAAATGTCTTGTATCTTCCTATTTATATAATATGGTTCACAACACATCTATAAACAAGGCTTTACTAGACCTGGCTTGTAAACTCCCTAGGACAAAACTGCTCTAATACCAAGCTTGTCACGCCCAAAATAAGAAAAGGCGTGGCCGGCACTCGGTGCCATACTCGGCTTGAGCATACCACTCTATAACTGTGAACTCTGGAGGGGTAACTCTCAACTTAGGCCGATGAAGCCATATTTTGAATCGTCTAAAAATAACGCCTCTCTTATCTTTGGGGTAAACATGCCCAAAAGCTGATATATATAGCTGTGCGGGCCGACGAAGCCGCCATGAACATCTACTGATATACAAAATATACAAGACTTATCTACAAGCCTCTAGAGATAATTGAACTTTACCATGGTTGGGATAGGGCCTCGACCTATCCATCAAACATGTATATATAAAATTGACTCCAAGGTCTAAATTTGGTAGAGGAAGTGGAGCTTACTAACCAAGTTGATGTTTGAATCTGTCTGCTGGGAGGGTCTGTCCAAATATCAATAAGGACATGCAGACATAAAATGCAGCATCCCCGACAAAAGGGACGCCAGTACAAAATAATGTACTAAGTTTGAAAGGCAACATAATAACTGAAAACTGAAACTGAAATGATAATATAATAACTAAAAGTAATTGAAGACAATGATAATCTGAACATATTCTTACCTGCTGATACTGATTCAACCCGCTCAATATAGTATTTAAAATAGATGTCTGGCCTTATGAGGCTTGGTATGTATAACTCTCTGCCCTAGTAGGCTCACTCATAGGCGCTCGGCCTTATAAGGCTCTATATCTCTGCAATTCTGGGCTCGCTCATAGATGCTCGGCCATAGTAGGCTCGGTATATAACTCGCCATCTGATCTGAGGTTTCCCAATAGAGGCATGCATATCGATTATAGCTCTACGATGGTGAAACTATTGTAATACTGTATATATATAGACTCTCTGATCTCTTAGCTGACAAAAGACAAAATTAAACTAAATATGAAGTCCCGATAAGGGAGAATGCTGTAACTTATGAGACTAGGAAAATGTACATAAATTCAGGAATATGAACTTCTCTTTATGGCTCGTTACCAAACACATGTAGTTACTAGATCATTCCAAAATGAAAGAAAGGTTTAGCCTTAACATACCTTATCACAATATGTCCAATAACCATGTTAAACTCGTCTTGTTGCACCTTAAACTACAACAACGATAACAATACTATCATCAAGTTATGGAAGGTACAACTATTACACAACGAACGATAGGCTTATTTTGTAACAAAATGGGCAGCATCTCTCCTATAATCTTTACTTCACCCTAATTCGAAATAACACTAACAATGTAAGAACACAACAATAACAATATATATATATCATTTTTCAAACTTATATCCATCACAAAATACCACAAAACATCCCAACATACCCCTATCACTCCATATACAAAACGACAATCATAGTAGTGTCAAACAACCCAAAAAATGTAATGACGAAAACGACAAACTTTATGTGTTGTTTTTTTTCACACCCTTTCTCCTCCAAAACTCCACAAAAGCAGCAGAAAAAAGAGAAAACCCAACAGCAACATGAAACATCCCATAAAATAGTCCACAACGTGTTGATCATCTCAAAGTCACGGCTTCCGATCATCGTCCCGTGAGTTCTTACAATTATCGAATCAATTTCTCTAATTTAAATCTAGAAAAAATGGATGAAAAAGGGAATTATACCTACCATATTTGGTGAATATCTCAGCTCCTATGTTGATTCTTCAACCCTTAAGTGTTTCTCTAACTAGAACTTGAAAAGATGAGAAAATTACCTAGGGTTTTGTGTTGAATTTTTTGAGGATTTTGCTAGGGTGTACTTTTGATTTTTTTATCTATTATAAGTGCAATATCTAAAGCAAATCAGCCCTTAAAAGGGATCTTTGGCTGACCATGGAGCTTTTAATTGACGCCTCTCCTTTTGGCAAGTAGGTGATGCACCTACTTGTCATATACAAGTCTGCGCAGTCTCGCGAAAATGTGAATATCTCTCTATTCCAATGTCGTATAAATGAACAGTTTACTCTGTCAGAAACTAGACTTGTAGATCTTCACTTTTGGTATGTAGATTATCACGTAATTCTATGTACATTGGGAGAAATGCTCATCTACACTTGACCTAATTATCAGCATATTTATGAATGTAACTTGTGATGACGTTTGCCAAATTTTGTTCCATAACTCGCATGAATTCAAAATGTAATACACAACTATCATAAGACTGAAATAACTCATAACATAACCTCCTTATCATGTTAAGCACCCTAATATCACCCCAAAATTACACATTTTAACATTCCCAACTTGTCGACATTCGACAAAATTTATTTTCTTCTACTTATTTACCATTTAAGCCATTCAACCATCTTGGCACTTGTTATCCATGATCTTAAATATTTGTAACCTCCATGGTAATATGATTAAATTACTTTATGTGATTTCAAAGATGATCTCATTTATAAGATTACATCATTTGACTTACGACGTACTCTCACGTACGAAAAGATGAGGTGTAACACGTAATGCCATTCGAACTAAAGAATGCTAGCGCGACTTATCAATGCCAAGTAAATAGAATGTTCGAAGAACAAAAAGGGAAATATATGGAAGTTTATATTGTTGACATGCTAGGTAAGTCACTGCGAGCAGAGGACCATTTGAAATATTTGTAGGAGACTTTCGATATACTAAGGAGGTACAACATGGAACTCAACCCAGAAAAGTGTGCATTCGGGGTCGGCTCGGGCAAGTTTCTCAGCGTCATAGTGTCCAATCGGGGGATCAAGATCAACCCCGATAAAATCAAAGCTATCGAGGATATCAAAGTCATGGATATATGAAGGCAGTGCAAAGGCTGATTAGGCTCTTAGCCTCCCTAAGGCGATGCATCTTGAGGTCCTCAGATAGAAGTCATCGGTTCTTATCAATACTTAAGAAGAAGAGCAATTTTGCATGGACTCCTGAATGCCAACAAGCTTTAGAAGAAAAAAATGATAACTTGTCAAGCCCTCTACTACTTCATACCCTAAAGCGGACGAGCAAATCTACTTATACTTGTCGCTCTCGGAAATAATGGTAAGTGGGGTCCTAGTTCGAGAAGAGCAAGGTATGCAATTCCCTATATATTATGTTAGTCGGACCTTAGGTGAAGCCGAGACCCGATACCCATGCGTAGAGAAATTAGCGCTTGCTTTAGTAAGCACCTCTAGGAAATTAAAACCATATTTTTGATGTCATCCAATATGTATTGTAACTACCTATCCCCTTCGTAATATTTTGCATACATCCGAACTTTTGAGGCGATTGGCCAAATGGGGCGTGGGACTCAGCGGGTACGATATTTAGTATCAACCCCGAACAACCATGAAATCCCAAATCTTGGCGGACTTTGTGGCTAACTTTACACTAGCCCTCGTACCTGATATTGAAAAGGAACTACTATTAAAATTGGGTACATCATCGAGGGTATGGACCCTCTTCTTAGACGGTGCTTCGAATGTGAAAGGGTCCGGGCTGGGCATAGTTTTGAAGTCACCCACAGGTAACACAATTAGACAGTCTGTCAAAACTTTGAAGTTAACTAACAATGAGGTCGAGTATGAGGCCATGGTTGCAGGTCTTGAGCTGGATAAAAGTTTGGGAGCAGAGGTCATCGAGGCCAAATATGATTTTCTACTTGTGGTAAACCAAGTTAATAGAACTTTCAAAGTCGGAGAAGATCGAATACAGAGATACTTAGACAAAATACATGCAACTTTACATTGATTAAAGAATGGAACTTACAACACATACCTCGGGAATAGAACAGTGAGGCCGATGACCTTATAAACTTGGGGTCATCGATTGAGGATGACAAACTTAACTCAGAAACTATCGTACAACTCTCGAGATCACTAATCAAAGAACGCCACGCCAAAATAAACTCTACGAGTTTGAACTAGGATTGGAGGAACAAGTACAATGAATACCTAAAGAACGGGAAACTCCCGACAGATCTGAAGGAGTCAAGGACTCTATGCACCAAGGCAGTATAGTTCACTTTGGCTAAGGATGGAACTTTATTCAGGAGGTCGTTCGATGGGCCATTAGCGATATGTTTGGGTCCAGGAGACACCGAATACGTCCTACAAGAAATTCACGAAGGCACTTGTGGGAACCACTCCGATGCCAAATCACTGGTTCACAAAGTCATCACAGCAGGTTACTACTAGGCTGATATGGAAAAAGATACAAAAGAGTTCAGTCAAAAATGCGATAAATGTCAAAGGTATGCGCCGATGATTCACTAGCCCGGGGAGCAGCTCCATTCAGTCTTATCCCCTGGCCATTCGTAAAATGGGGAATGGACATCGTCGGCCCTTTACCATCAGCCTCAGGTAAAGCTCAGTTTATTTTGTTTATGACTGATTATTTTTCTAAATGGGTTGAAGCACAGGCTTTCGAGAAAGTCAGAGAAAAAGAAGCCATAGACTTCATTTGGGACCACATTATATGCCGATTTGGGATGCCTGCAGAGATCGTTTGTGACAACAGAAAGCGATTCATCGGCACCAAAGTGACAAAATTTCTTGAGGATCATAAGATTAAAAGGATTCTATCAATGCCATACCATCCTAGCTGGAACGGACAAGCCAAATCAACCAACAAAACCATCATTCAATATCATAAGAAAAGAATGATCCGTGCTAAGGGAAATGGAGAGAGATATTGTCCGAGGTTCTTTGGGCGTGCCACACGACATCGAAATACAATATGGGGGAAACACCATTCTCTTTGGTCTATGCTGCTCAAGATCTTATCCCGGTCGAGGTCGGGGAACCTAGCCTCAGGTTTCGATATGCGATAGAAGAATCAAATAATGAGGATATGAACACGAGCCTAGAATTGTTGGATAAAAGATGCGAGGCCGCCCTCATTTGATTGGCCGCAGAAAAATAGTAGATCGAAAGGTACTACTACCGAAGAACCAAACTTCGACACTTCAAAATAGGGGATGTTTTGCTAAGAAAGGTCACCCTCAACACTCGAAACCTAAATGAAGGAAAACTGGGTGTGAATTGGGAGGGACCATATCAGGTCCTCGATATTATAGTAAAGGGATCCTACAAGCTCGGCACGATGAGTGGCGAGCAACTACCAAACAATTGGAACGTATCTCTCCTAAAGCGATATTACTACTAAGGTACGACCTTCTCCATTTTCATTTATATTTTAAACTAACCAATTGCAGGTGTTCGATCAGGAACGACGACAGATTCTTTAGCACGAAGTCTTTAGGTGTGAAAGCATGCGTTGCACTCTTTTTTCCTTTAGATAGGTTTTGTCCCAATTGGGTTTTCGGGGAGGTTTTTAACGAGTCAATCATTGATCATGCTAACATAGAACAATTCAATAGTATCTGAGGCTTCTTTACAATCAACCTCGAATACTGGTGGTCATTACCCTTGAATGTCAACTTTGTTGCAAGGAAATTACTTCATAACAACAGGTACTTGATAGGTAAATTTTGTAAGGGTAAAATAGTCGAATGAACCATGCCAATATAGGTTACCCGAGCCCTAACATCAAATATGTACGCATGTATAATCATTTATTGAAAGAAGTATTTTTCCTTGCCAATACCTCATGCCTTAGAAAAATTTTCTACTTTACAATTTCTTAATCGATCTATTGTGTAAACAAGCTTAAGGGTCGATTGCAACCAAAGTTTGAACAATTAACCCTCCACTCGGGGACTGCCATCCAGAAAATAGATGAGATCAAATTATTAAATTGATAGTATCGACCCTCGAAAACCCTAATGGGTACAAAATTGTTTGAAACCTCGAACATGACTTCATTATTTCATGTTAAGTCATTATAAACTTTGTGAACGCAAATGATAAACAAAGGAAAAACTTTAAAAGCTGAAAAGGGTAGAAAAAAGACTTGCATATATAATCATTTTACAGAGTCCGGATCGGCCGGATATAAAACTTACAAAAATCCTAAGGGCTACTTTCACTTCAATTTCGAGAGATCCTTCTCACTTGACTAGAAAGCCTAAGGGCTACCTAATCCTGAGTTCGAGCATGTCCTCAGTTGACCATTAAGCCTAAGGGCTACTTCTACTCAAGTTTGAATAAATTCTCACTCAGGGAGTGTTTTTTAAGCCTAAGGGTTATTTTTTGCTCTCAAGTTCGAAAGATCGTCCTAATTCAAATAAAACCTGAGGGTTCCCTTATTTCTAATCTGAGCAAGCACTCACTCGATCGTAGAAACTATGCCAATTCAATCGAATTTCCTAAACCTCAAGCCTATGAATAACAATTTCATAAGGCATAGACAAAGCAAAAATTTCATGAGTCAGAAATGAAATAAAAATATACAAGACAAAAAGAGAGATCTTTATATACGTCAAAAGTTATTTACAAGGGCAACATGGTTCTTAATCTTCTCTGGGAGAAACATTTTTGCCCTCAGGGTCTTCTCCGCTCTCGGATTAACTCACGGTCCTGGAATAATCATCATCAAAAGAGATAAATGCTTCGGCTTCAGCTTCAGCTTCAAGCTCTTTTAAATTTTGATCTCTACAGTAAGATCGATGCCTCGAGCGTGGAGCTCCTCGAGAGTCTCCCTACGAGATTGACACTTGGCATGCTCGGCAAACCAGTATGCTCGAGTCTGGGCACTATCAGCAACCTCCTTTTCTAGAACTTGAGCGGATTTGGCATCGCACCAGTAGACAACCATGATTGCCTTAACATCAGCCTTAGTCGTCTCAGCCTTAGATCTGGTCGCTGCAAGTTCTGTGATCAACTGAGCTTAGAGCTCCTTAATTTTCTTGGATTGTGCCAAGTTCTTCTCTTTCATGCTTTGAAGTTGACTTTCAGTCAAGCACAACTAAGCTTGAGCAGCCTCTTTCTCTGAGTCAAGGCGGTCCATGTTTTGCTTCTACACTATGGTCTTCGCCTTCAACGATCTACCTCTCCATAGATCTGCTTGATCATCTCGTGCAGCTGTTGGACCTATGAGATCGAGTTGTTAGCCATCACTCCCGAACCGATGCCATGAGCTTCTAAGACTTCTATTACCTACTCAGTCAGGTCACTCTGTTCTTTCTGAGCCACGGTCAGCTCAGCTTGGAGGCCCTTGATTTCTTCTTCTTCTTTCTCACCGAGAAGCTTAAGGGCATTTTTCTCCTCAGTAAGCCCATAAATTTTGGCCATATCGACTCAGTTCTCCTCGAGACCTAAAGAACGCTTTATGATAAAGCACTGAGACCTAAAAAATGAAAGAAAAAGAATTAGGCAAGAAGAGAAAAACATAAGTATGTGAACTAGTATTGACGAGGAAGGTTAGTGCTTACCCGATTCAAAGCTTGCTGGGCCTCATTGAAAAAACACAGTGCTCCCACCTCATCCATCAAAGCTTGGTCTTCGTCCATGACCAGACTCCAAAGGTAACTAGCCACCCCTATGGGGAAAAACTCGTGCATCCTCCAAGATCGAAATGATGATTGTTCGTTTGCACTCAGGATTGATACAAGGGGCTGGGAACTAGCTAGTCAATCTGAAACTGGAGGAAGATTTGCCCAAGCTCTTCCTGGGTACCTCCAAGTCTCCCAAGCCAGCAACATCACCCAACCCAGTGAAAAAACTAAGTAAAAGGTCCACACCCCCCCCCAGGACGCCTTCAATGTGAGGAGTCTTTATGGACCAAGCCTCCCGAACTTCCTCTTCAAAGAATAAAGGAAGCGACGGGGAGTCTCCAATTTCTATTGCCCCAAGTGGATATTTTGGGGCATTCTCCCCATTCTGAGGAACCTTAAGAATGGCATCCGCAGCCAATTTCAATGCCTTTTCACCCCTAGGTGAGTTACCTTCAGCTCCAGCCGGCTTTGGGACTCCAAATGAATCCCCCTCTTGGACCCCGTCAGACCGAGCCAAACTATCTCCAGTTTCGACTGATCTGGTGGCCTTTTTAATCTCTGTATTAGCTCGTGCTTGAGCTACTAGACCGGAATCATCCTCATTTTCTTCTTATTCTTCTTCTTCTTCTTCTTCTTCTTCTTCTTCTCTTAGGAGCTGAATTGACTCCACGAATAGGGAAATCACATCCTCCTTGGACTTTCGAGCCACTTTATTCTTAGGTTCTAGCCCCTTGGAGGTCAAAGCCCTTATCCACTTGCTTTTCTTTGCTTTCTTCGAGGAGGGGAGGGAGTTTTCTTCTTCACCAGATGAGGGCCTCATCATCACGTCCTTCCCAAGACCTACAAAAGGAAAGAAACAAGTAAGCTCGGAAAAATACCTGAACAATGGTCAAATCATTAAGTTGAGTAGAGGAACTTACCATGGATACATGCCTCCCATCGATTCTTTGATAAGCCACACCCAAGAACGCTCAGAGTGTGTCGACTGCGATACCAGGCTCTGAACCCAAACCTCGAGATGGGGAACCGCTTCCAGCATCCAAGCAATGGCTACACCAAGTAAAACACTAATAAGGAAAGGAAGACGATAATCAGAAAGTTGGAATAGAATTATACTTACGTTTCATATTCCACTTTTCAGGAAAGGGAATAATCTCGGGCGGGATTAAGTCCGAGGTCTTCACTCGAGCGAACCAGCCCATCCAACCCCGATATCTATCCTTGTCTATGTTTGACAAAGGCATCTTGTTGTACCGATGTTGAATCTTTATTAATCCTCACCGATAAAGTCAGGGGATATACAGGTGAATAAGATGGTCAAGGGTAAAGGGAAGCCCTCGACTTTGGCCACAAAAAATCGAAGCAGTATCACTATCCTCTAGAAAGAAGGATGAATTTGACTGAGAGTGACCTCATACTTCTTAAAAGAGTGCACGATAATTGGATCTAAAGGACCCAGCATGAAAGGGTAGGTGTAAACACTCAAAAATCCCTCTACATGGTGGTAATCGATTCCTTAGGAGTGGGAACCACTACATGCTTGTTGCCTCACTTGCAATCTTTCTTAACCTAGGAGAGGAGTTTATCAGAGATTGAACATATGTATCTCGGCATCAGCTCGCATTGGTCTGGCACCGAGGAAGTCTTTTTTACCTTAAAATCAAAATCAATGATGCATGGTGGAGGAAAGAATTATTCAGGGCGTGGCTTCGCCGCGGTCTCCCCACCGACGATCTTTGATGAGGAAGCCTTTTCCTTTTGTGGAACTGTCTTCGATGCTTTTGACTTTTGGTTTGAGATTAAAGAAGGATGAAAGTGATAGTAATTGGTGTTTTAAAAAGAATTAGCAATGAAATTTGAAGATCTGCGGATGAAAAATTTGAAGAATGCAAAGAGTTTTGTAGATTAGCGCATGAGAGATTGAAAGTAAAGTTTGAAAAAGTAGAAAAAGGCCTATTTATGGGTTTCACAAAGACAATTCGAAATTACTAGTGGCCAACCATCAACTGACACAGATTAATGACCCGGGAAACTGCACTGATGGGACGTTTTGTTCATCTATGTCGCTTACGTCATGGTGATGATGTCATGATAAATCGTGGTAAAGGTCGAGGACTCAATTCGTATCTTGTCATTATACTCCAAAAATTAGGGGACTATCTATATACGATTAATATTGGGCCCACTCGATTTTACTTATTGACTGAGACCAGGGGGATGGATCAAAGATCGGCCTTGTGGTATATCAGACCGAGGTATGAGCATAAGATACCGTGTTCGGGATTCGAAGTACCTGTTGAGGTCGATACCGATGATGATCGAGGCCAAACAAGATAGGCATCGAGCAAGAGCAAAGATAACATAACAACGCAAAGGCGAGATATTCGTGTCTGGCCGAGGATCATGGCGGGAATCTCGGAACAGATCAAATAAAGGACGGTTATTTAGCCTATCATAGAATTTACTTCTGTAATTAAAATTGTACCATAAATAGGATCCCTCTACTATATAAAGAGGGATTAATCATTCTATAACCATCTTACATTCACGCATATCAAAGCAATAATATACTCTTTTTCTCTCATACTCTCTTGTTCATCAGTTTATTTTATAACTTTACTCTTACTCGCTCAGTTCGAGGGCGACCTAGCTCGAGGGATGAATTGTATTTCAATACTGGTTTGCTTTACTTTGTTATTTATTTCTACTATTAATAATAATATTTATCAACATGTGCTAGGTGAAATTACATATCCTTAAAATAACTTACAAGTTTAATTATTATCTGATTTTAAGGGTAAGCACTAAAGTTTTTTTTTAATAAAAGAGTCACTCAACTTTAACTAAGTAGCACGAATGTCACCAAATTATTTTATTAACCAAAAAGTAACTCAACGTCTAAATATCACATAAAATCACTAAGAGAGAAAAATAAAAAAGTGATTCTTATTATAATATTTAGGCAAAGCTGAATGACATTTTGGTTATAAAAATAATTTAGTAACTTTCGTAATACCTAAGTAAGTTGAGTGACTTTTGTTTATGAAAATATAGTGACTTTGATCAATTTAAGGAAAATGAGGAGTTATAAAATTTTTGGGAAAAAAACATAGGTATCCTCTTGAATTACTAACTACACACTTTATCTTTTAAAAGATCCAGGGATAATAGGACGCCAAAGTAAAAGTGTGTAACCGAAAATCCACGACAAGTTTTATGCTTTTTCCCTAAAAACGTTTTATTGTTAAAACATAGAAGAGCTGACTCAACAGTTTTAGAAAAGACTAAACTAACCTCGAGAACTGAAATGGCGGGAAAGTAGTGTCGGAAAAAAAGCGGAGGACAACTGCCATACAACCTGTTTGGATTAGTTGATTGTAAATATTTGATCTTTTAAATAAATATTTACTTATTATGTTGAAACTGATAATAAGTTGTTGATATGTTTGGTAGAAAAAAAGTGTTGATAAGTTGTTCTTTTATTAAAATAACTAAAATATCCTTAAAAAGTTTACAAAAGAATATGAATTTAAATTTTTTTTGTAATGAAAAGGATGAACAACAAATATGAAATAAAGAAAAAGGAGGAAATTTATTTTGAGAACAATATTTTGTGAAATACAAAATATTATTAAGGATAAACTAGTAAAAATCTTGGACAAACTAAAAGTGTGCTTATAAGCACTTTGAGTGTTTAATAAAAAGCCAATTTGATTGCTTTATAAGCTTAGCTAGTTTGACCCTCGTAGTACAAGCCTACTTTATATAAAATAAAAAAGACAGAATAGCCTGACAGACACCTTTACTTATTCGGCTTTGACATTTCGGTCCCCTTACTTCACATAGTTTCAACCAGGCACTTGAACTTGTTTAAAACGTTAATTTAAAACACCTATGATACATGTGTTGTTCAGTCACGCTGATATAAAGGGAAAATCATATCCACCCCAAATAAATCAATTCCACGTTATTATTTATTTTTACAAAAAATAGTTCTAATAAAAATATCAAATCCATCCCTTTTTCTCCCAAAAAAACAAACCTTCCTACTCTCCCTTCATCATTTTATCTCTGCGTCTTTCACTAGCCATCGCCACTATCTCACACCACCACCGTTCGTTTTGCTAATCATAGATCTATTATGGTCTTTTTTTAATTCTTTTATCTTATTTCTGGTTAAAAGCCTTTTCTGCAAGCATTATGTTGAGTCACTCCCCCCAAATCTGGTGCCTTTTTTCTAAGATGGAATCTTCTTGAACCCTGTCCAAACGAAGGGCTTCCTCTATCTTAAGCTCCGTTTTGAATTTCTCCGTCTTAGATTTTTTCGACTACTTCGAATGGAATGCTACGAGAATGAGGCTAGACTCATTATCAAAACAAGCAAATTTCCCTTTAGCCACTCGTGAATGGGCATAAAAAAGGAACTCCCACTAAAACCTCAAGGAAGATTGAATTCTCTAGGTGCAAGAAGCGGCACACTAACTTGAAGTCTGATTTTCAAATCTCTCTCTACTTTCACAAAACTTATCGTGCCCTTCTCGTAGTTTTGACTTGCTCTTACGCTACCATTGACCGGCTTCGTGAGACCATTTACACAGACATGGCTAAGCGCTATTGGGAAAATACTCGATCAGACCTATTTCATTTTTTTTGTCCAAATTTTTCTCCATTACTACAATCCATTCAACCAGCCATGGTGTTTCTGCCGCACCATCTCCGGCAACCACTCCAAAACCACCATTATCTCTCCTCTTATCTTCACATTTATGTCATCCTTTCAAAACCCAGACAACAAATTAATTTAAGAAATCTAACCTTACATTTTCTTTCAAGCCAAACACCCAAGAAGTAGCACCAAAAGGTTGAAAAAGAAAGAGAAGAATGTTTCACTCAGTATTTCCTACCTCAAAATAGCCGAAAAAATGAATAAAACTAACAAAATTTAGGTTCGTTGTCGTCCTCAACAGTCGATGACGACCCAATTTTGGCTTGGAGACTTATTTCAAGCTTCAGCGTCTCTTAATACTCTGGATTCTTCATCGACTTCTTCCGTTTATTTGAGAAAAACAAAAATTAATGTACGCGGTAAAATCAGAATACTTGATTTTTGCTATCAAGACAATTTTGGGAGCCTTCCCCGAGGCCCCGAGGGTGGAAGGCCACGATCGAATTCCCAGCCTAAGGCTCATCAAGGTCCAAATCGAAAGAAGCAGGGCCCGAGGTCAGGGTGAGAGAAGAGGTCTCTGAAGCACATGGCTACACCTGACAGGGCCGGTCTATCTGTAACCTACTGAGATGACGTGCGATAGGCCGTCCCATCTTTGTACTCCTGCAAATGATATATACGTATTTTACTGAGTCACCTCTCCTATATAAAGGGGTCTCACCCCACCTTGTAAGGGGTTGATGTTGCTCCACTTCTAAAATAAGCAATAATATCTCTCTCTCTTTCTACTAAGTTATCAGTGTTCTTCGACCCCTAGGACGCTTTAGTATTATATTGCTCTTCATTTGTTCTTCGTCATTTAGCTCAAGATTGACGGTATAAAGCCTTGGTTATCTATATTCTTACATGTTATCCCCTTCCCGACTACCCTCGATAAGACCGAGATAGGCTCGAGGCCTGGCCCCGAGGTATCTACTGGTTTGATCTAAGCCCGGGAACATCCCCTTACTGGTTCGATTATCATTTTTGTCTAACTCGATCTTTACTCTTTTACTCCACGTTTAGCACAAATCACCCTTACAAACTAGCTCGGGAATAGATCATGTATTTTTAGAATCTTATTTATAAATTTAATTGTTGTTACCATTTTCACGGTAAAAATTTTGGCGCCCACCATGAAGCTAAAAATAATAGTGATTATTTTCTTGCTAGTTTCGTCACTCAAACGCATGATATCTTTCACACTTATTCTTGTCCATGATCTTTCTATTTCGGGATAATGATCAGCTCGATAAGGGAAAACGAGGACGATAATCCTAAAAATCGCAAAGAAAACAATATGGTCGTCCTAATGGCGGGCGCGACACCGCGGGACCTCGATAACACATCTAGATCGGTTTGAGCGGATGCAGGTTCGTGCGCTGCACAGCGGGGTAACAAAGTCTTGCATTCAAATGGCAGCACACAACATGCTAACCAACAGGAAGAACGAAATATCCCAGCCTCGGTAGGACGGGAAGTTAATCTTCGTATTATTTTTGAAATGTTGCAGGAACATCATTTGGCTATCTCTCTGCCACAATATCGCCCGGAGACTCCCGACGCGATAGCACCCAAAATATCTCCTCGTTCTGAGTCAGTACACGAGGTATCGGGAAATGACGAACTAATAACCTATCATGTAGCAATGAGGACGCTGGAAGATATTATTGTAATGATCAACTCACGCTCGTGGAGACTCCTACACCAACCGTCTCCCGGAGATACGATCCCGGGACCCATTTTGCGAAAGTCAGAAACAACGAAATTCCTCGAGAGTGACGGGATCCCAAGTCCTCGCAGGTGCATCACCACTCACGCACGTTCGTCCAAGAATGGCGACCACCAAAATAGAGAACTCGAGCTCATCCCTATGAGGATAGCTAAAGAAATTCCCCTGGAAGAAACCACGACGCGGCATCATTGTTCGACATCTAATCTCGGGGCCCCGCTTACTGTAGTAGCGCGATCCGTGGAAGCACATGCCAACGCCATCAAAATAATGCCAAAAGGGCCCAATGCATCGAAGGCTGGGAGAAAAAGAAGAAATAAAATATCACGGGAAGTCACACCCCGCTCTCCGACAAGACGAACAAGACCGCTCCCGGTCTCGAATAATGGGGTGGTACAGGCCTTCGCCCAAAACCCAAACAAAGAATACCTGGCGGCTCCGGAGCAGTTCAAATGAAGCTTAGTCGAATATTCGGTCGAGGCTTGGTCATATACTAGCAACCAACACTAGACCCAAGGTAGAGCCATGGATAACTCTCAAAAAACCACCTCTGGATCGGCGTATCCAGGCAGATTCAGAACAGAGAAGCCAACACTGAATGAATGGAGCCATCATCCACACGACGGGAACGGAAGATATGATCCGAGGTATAGCGCATCTCGCAACAAAAATGCGTTATCCCGAAGACGACACCTTCGAAGAACCTCCGATGGCACCATATTCAACAAGATGCAACCGGCAAAGAAACCTCGCCCGATAGAGATCGACTTCAACGTTGAAGTTCCAAGCATAGTGGTCACCATAAGTGAAGCTATGAACTCCGTGTGGCTTGGATCTATTCAACCAAAACCCCTCCAAGGAAATCGTGGCCCACCACGAGAATCACAAAATTCTCGGAATTACAGACCCAAGAGAGCAGCAACTACGCCACCCAACAAAGGTACTTACAAAGCATCGCCAAGCAAGAAAACCCAGATCCAGCTCCACAGACAAGGGGAAATCAAACAAAGTAGAGCCGACAAGCTGCGACATATCATCACAACTGTTAAAGGATGGTAGTACCCCGCTAAGATCCGTAGAACATAGAATGCGAGTGCCCGTCACCAGAAAGGGATGGTCCCAGGGAATACTCCCCGAGGACACCCCATCACTCGAGGAAAAGGACTCCGAGACTCCACCTCGGCATCACACTAACGTATTGGTGATCCCTTCTTACATTCAAACTCATTTCAAATAAAGCATACATTTGTGATTATAGGTGTATCAGCCAAAGCGATACCGACGATGTCCGGCCAAATCCAATAAGGCAACGCGGACCAACGTCGCTCTCAGGCCAGACCGTTGATATGTCCCCAATGACGATAGCAACAACGACCAAATTGCTCCCCCTGCGCGGCTCACTCGAGCTCAGGTTAATACGTCGAATGATGTAGGGCGTAGACGCTTTCCACAGACAATGGAAAATACATCGCCCGAGATGCAATTTCGGCCTTACTCCTCCAAAGGTGTGAAAACCCCACGACAGATGCATAGTCAAAGCATCTAGCTGCAAGCAACAGGAGGAGATCCCTCGCTTTATGCCCACGATCAGCATTGCTCTCAAATGAGGTCAAAAGGGTAAGGACAATCACATCTTCGGCCAGGCCTGGCCGAGCGAGAAATACGAATGTCGTGGGGATTATTCCCCGGAACAAAGCTTTCTTTTTATCATTTCCTTTCCTTTCTAGTTGCTAATCTATACGAGGCAGCCAATCGAGTTATCTAGTAGCTCTGGATCCCGCTCGAGGAACCACGGCCACCACAGGGCCGCCGGGTATTCTTTCCTTGATCGGGTTTCTATTAGGAAGAAGGTTCTGCCAATAAGATTATTAGCAGAACTGCATTTCCCCAGGGAAGGGACCCGACAAGTCCATGATTTCTCTCAAACTTTTCCAATATGGAATTATACAAGCACATCGGATAATCAGGGGAGTCACACCCATGTGGACTACACTCACAGCAACAGGACAACATGTATTTACAACTTATATTTTGTCCAAGCAATAAAGAATATTTTTTAAACATTCGACGCCTCGAAGAAGAATATTTTGGCTTATCCTGAGCAAAAAACCTCTCCATCAAGTGCATCCGAAAACGCTCGGAGACTTAACAATTCAGCACCCCCGTGACCCCAGGGTTGGGGCTCTAGGCTCACAAAGCCCTCGCAGTACGGTTCCAAGTCTGCAAAAGGGAGTATTCAAGCCTAAACTGGTCTGATATATTCGGAGACACAACATGAGCAATTCGACAACTTTCACTACCCTAGGGTCAAAACTCTAAACTCACCAAGCTTTCGAAAAATAGCTCCATGCTCACGAAAATGTCACGATCCAAAATCCACTAAGGGTCGCGATAACGCCGGACACAGCTGTCAGGCAAGCCAACCAAATTACTTAATCAAATTCTCGTTTTAATACTTTTGAAATCTAGGATTTTCCTTCAAATTTAGCAATTTAAAAGATAATTGCTCAAACAAATTTAAATGATAAGCAGTTAATACAAAATACTTCAAAACTATCCCAGAACCCGGTTTCACAAGTGCATGAGCAATTTCTAAGAAAAATCAAATAACGTACAACAATTATCTGGAACACAATATTGGATAGGAAATAAATACAGATAATTAAAAGAGACTTTGCTGAATGTGGGTCGCCTCAAGAAATGCAGCTCACCTAAGTCTCTGTATCCCCATGCTGCTATGCCCAGTAGGCAACTAGAGTTACATATACCTGTGCAACAAAAATGCACAAAAGTGTAGTATGAGTACAAAAACAACGTGTACTCAATGAGTATCCCGTCTAATCTCGAAGAAGTAGAGATGAGATGGTCAACTTCGACACTTACTAGTGGTCCAATAATAATATGGTGAAGATGTGAGGATAACATGGATTTATCTAGCAATTACAACTCATAAAGCAATAAAATAGGTAACACCTTCTCAAATAATAAAGAAATTCCAAGATTTACTTTTCGTTTTCTTTATTAGTTTATAGCGGGCCATAAAAAGGCAATATCAACTTCAATAAGTTTCAGGTTAAGTAATGCAAGCATGCGCATATTATGCTGAGGCGATGGCCCGATCCAACAGAAATAAACTGTGCACATGCCGAGGGTCGACGACGCATCTATAGATGCATCTATTTAATCTGCCGAGGCATTTGGCCCGTTCTATAAATAAACACATAGCCAATCAATCAAGAAGTCCACACAGAGTAATTATCCAATGAAAACAAATCCTCTTTAACCATTTCAGAAAAATGAAGTTTTATTTGTTTAGAAATTCGTTTACTATTTCGATGTGATTTAAGCAATTCAAGCTATCAATAAGTTCGTAAATAATCCAAGTATAGCATGTTTTTGGGTCCTAACTACCCGGACAATAGCATAATAGTCGCTACGCATGGACTCTCGTCACCTCGTGCGTACGTAGCCCCCACAAATAGGAGCACATAATCAATTATTTCACCTATGGGGACAATTCCCTCTTACAAGGATAGAAAGGAGACTCACCTCGCTGCGAAGGTCCATAACCGGCATTCCATGCCCTTCCGAAGACTCGTATCAATGCACAACGCTCCAAAACTAGCCAATAATTATGCAAATCCATTAATATATGCTCAGTTATTAGTTACAATCTAATTTATAGAAATACTTAACCCCGATCAAAAGGTTGACAAAAATGCCCTCTGGCCCACGTGCCCGGAATCTGAAATTTCCCGAAGATAAAGTTTACCCATGAACTCACGAATTCAAATATATGATTTCCTCTTAATTTCATCCCCAAATTCGTGGTCAAATTCCAAGAATACCTATTTTCTAGGTTTTCCCCCAAAACCCAAGTTTTCTAAAAATTTCATGCTCAAATCCATACATAATTGATGTATTTAACTCACAATAGGTAGGGGTAACTTACCTTATCATTGATGACGAAAATCCTCTCTTGAAACCCTCCAAGAATCGCCCAAACCGAGAAAATATGAGAGGAAATGGCCAAAATTCAATTTTTAAAGCCCCTCTCTGCCTCCAGCATTTTCTGCATGTGTGGTCCAAATACTTTCGCTTTTGCGGCTCACCTTCCGCAGATGCGGTCCCACTTCTGTGGAATCCTGACCGCATCTGCGGTCCACTCCAAGCTGCCCCTCTTCCGCTTTTGCGACAAATCTTCCGCAGATGCGGTCCGGCTACTGCGGAACCCTGACTGCATCTGTGGTCCCAGCTCTCCTCTGCCCATATTGCATCTACGGCTTCCTGGCTGCTTCTGCGGCTCCGCACCTGCGGCTGAAACCTCGCAGGTGTGGTTACACTAGATATCAGTTGCTTCAGCCCTTTTTTAGATTCCAAATTAGGTCATTTAACTATCCGGAATCCACCCAAGGCCCCCGGGACCTCAACCAAACCTACTAACCAATCCCAAAACACGTTACGCACTTGCTAGAGGCCTCAAATCACATCAAACAATACTAAAATCATGAATCAACCTCCAATCCATGCTTTATGAACTTTAGAATTTCAAACTTCTATTTTTGATGTTTAACCCTATCAAACATACGTTCTCTCCCACTTAAACATACGTTCGTCCTCGAACTTGCTGAGAACTACACTGAAGTAGTTTGAAATCACTGGTTAACTTCTTATGCACCTTCCCGTGCTACCAAAACTCAGTTGAGCACATCAGCTCGATCAATTCTGAAAATTTTCTCTTTTATTCAAGCAAATAAGTCTTAGAGCCTAATTCCAGCATCCGAAATTCTTGCCTGACCTGTTTCCAACATAAGATCACCATATCAATCGCTAAATGTTGTACCCAAACATGGCTGCATAACTTTATTGAATTCACACCTAGCATCACTTTACTCACTGGACCACAATAACCTTTTTCTGATCGACTTATTCAAAATTCCATGAATCCGATGCTCCCATTGCACCCCGTGACATACACAGGTCTTACTCTAACTCTTACAATGCCGCCACAATGGAAGAGATGTGTAGAAATTCATAATCGATTGCCGAGTCAACCAATCATTAAGTCTATACTTTTGACAAGAAATATTACCTCATTCTGAACCAAATAATGATCTTTGCTCTTTAATATATTTCACGTAATCAGATTGCACTGATCCTAAATCTAACATTCTCGTCTCTCCCAGTACGAATTGCTCAGGCAACAAGCCACCCCGACATGACCAAAAGTCTCATATGATGCCATAATGAGCCAATAGGCTACCAATTAGAATGCGATACAAAAAGGAAAACGAACCCTGGAAGGAATTACCTAACTCACGCACTAATACGGACTTTCCCTAGAAAATAGGAGGCAAGACATACAAAAAATAGCATATAGAAAACTATACTCAACATCACACTACTGCGGCTCGCAACCTGATCCAAATAATATACCCATGGCGGCGTGTCACCCGATCCACACATAGATCTCACATAAGGAGATGCACATCAAGCTAAATTTTCTTATTACAATAAAATGCTGAATTTCGGTCACAAGCACGCTAAGTGCATAATACCATCCCTGGGGAGACATATAGCGCTATAAGCTATGAAATTCAAGCACAATTGAGGTGCGATATACAATCTGAATCTCAAGAGCCATTTGGCTCATATAACATCATTTCTACGCAGATCCTCCAAACATAAGCAATTTCTCAAGCCGTCTCACAACTTACACGGCGCAATGTATCACTACTTGATATATCCGACAATGAAATTACACCCTGACCACTCTCCCAAAAGGAGCGCATTACTGAAATGAACATGTTTGGCCTGATATAGAGCCCATATTCACATTTGAGTCCATCCACCGACCTCAAGCTGATTCTGGTCGCACTTACTAAGCTAATAACCTTTCCAAGGCACATAATAACTCTCCTTTCTTTCATAACGAATAAGAACAACAATCATAACCAGTGCGAACCTCCACAGTCCATAACCCAATAAACAAAGTGCCCTCCAGGCATAAATTCTCGAATTTATGATATTACCGCAATCCTCATACTTGGTTTAAATCTTTAATCAATCAAGTGACCACATGTCACACTTATACAGTCTTCCTATGGGACACGCTCCCACCACCTCTAAAATGAATAACGGGTCTGTACATCCAAACCACCAGTCGCACTAATGCTGAAAAGCGATCAATAATCATTAACCAGGATGCAAAGCCTATTTCACCAAAATACCGATCTTAGGTGATGCTGAAGACAATACCAACTTACCCTAAACACCGAAACTCCTTTCTTGCTCATCCGAGATTGTGACATCCTTGTCCACACCGAGCTGTAACCTTGATCCTCACTTCAGATTCCATACCACTCACTGCACCCAACGTGATGCCATATGATAGGGCATGATTTTTCATCATAACTCTGGAACCACTAGTAGGTTAATACTTCATCACATCCAAGCTTTTCATTGAACTCACTTCAGGAGAACCATAGCAACACACAGGTGAATCCTCATAACCGTAGAACATCCAAGTCCTTAAATAGTGTTCTAATCCACCATAACCCTTCCGGGATCCGCCAACACATAACATGCCAAAATGGTAGAATACTTCTGAATAACATCAATTACGGTGGCCAATAGGCCTCACACGTATAGTCACAAATCACTTGCATAACTTGATCACACTGAAGGAACTGATCACTGACACCAATATGCCAATTCAACTATGGCTAACCAATATACTTCCTTCCAATTTATCCTTGATTGCCTTAGAAATAATAGTAACTCCATTCAACACCTAACACATTCTACCCGCACTCACCCCGAGTGACCTGGAACCGCGAGACCATGCTGTCTCAAATCCCATGAACCGTTTCATACCTTCCTTGTGCGCTCATTCACACCCTCAACTGATATGCCCATTCTGCTAATCCATCTACAAATCCGAAGTCCTTTCTTATCTTTCTCTCAAGTGCTACACTGCAAGTCAAAACATCATAGAACTTCATATGCCTCTTCTCATAGGCTGCTATCAAGCTTGATTCTTAATCATACTTATAGGCTCGGAATCATTAGGTACCATACTTTACCCCTTTTTGAATCTATTAGGTCCGTTGCTGAGAGCCACCCGCTCTGACTCGGCCCCGAATATAATAAACTTCATGAGTCTTCTAGCACATGAATACCCTATTGGTAAAGCACCTGGCAGAATCACTTCCCTTGGAACCCGCATCTATACAAAGCACAAATCCTGAATCCTTTCCCAAGACTGACATGGGCCAATAAGGCCAATGATAGCACATCTTTAACAATTTCTTTGCTCAAATTACCACTTATGGTATTTTCCCGTAGCTGAAATAGCCCATCATTATGCTAATACACAGAAACCTCACAAGCAGCTAACCATGCAACCCAATCATAGACGGTGGGACTCTCCCACTTAGCTCGAAGCCACTATAACACAACTCTGGAGTTCACCAGGATTCTTCATTTATTGTTGACATAACCTTACGCAATCAACTGCCCAAATTCTCGGAATCTTTCTATAGAAACCCCTTTTATACTTTGAATCATCAATCACACTCGCACGACCGATCTCTTTGCTGCACAACTAATAGAATTCCTTGCAGAAGCTTCGCCAACCATGCGACCGCTAACTTACCCACCGGGAAGCACCGATAGAAATCACTTCCCGACATCTTCCAACACTGCTTCACAGGGTACAATCACTTATGACTCTACTATCCCATCCTGGGTCCGAGCTCACTCTTCGGCTACACCAGTCCATTCACCCCTCGTGGACCTCAATTAAATGTGCGGCATCATCCTTCCAATTCATAATTATGTTGTATCCTTCTTCATTTTAAGCGTCTCCTTTCCGTCATATCAAATCCCCTGCCGCATGATAGCCCATACTTCAAATTAAATTCGTAGACCCCAATAACCAATCACTAACATTCTCAAATCACTCCAAACTCTCCTTAAGGTACGTGGTCATCCCACTGCAAAGCCCATATGCAACTCCACCACTCTCCTACTTTGGCGGAACTCAACATCTTAATCGACTACTCGACCCTTGACCTCTTATCCTCGGCCTCCTAGAAATTTTTGCCACCTCCTGACACTTCCCGCATGTCTTTCTCATCCTTTGCTGCTCAGTTATTGCCTTAATAAAATCTATCTTCATAGCACTTGTACCCACCATCGCTACTAATTTTACACCTTACGGAAGATCATCTTTATAATACCGTCGACATTAGAAACACTAATTAAATCCTGAACTACCGCACCCTGCGATATCTAACGGTCGTATTTTCAATAATGTTTAACAATAGCTTGACCCAAAGGCGATTGGTAGAAGTTCATAACACCGGCGAGCTTAGTACATTCAATAAGGACAATGACACCTCATCATAGAAGAAAAACTCCACCAGGCTCACAAATACCAAGCCATGTTACCCTATCAACCCAAATCTGAACACTCTCAGCCCGATTGACTTTTCCCCGCTGGGAATAAAACACCGAATATCTAGATCATGCACTGAGTAAACCTCTTTTCAAGTCATCCACTGCCTCGACACGCAGGCAAACACCCTACCATCATAACAATACTGCGGAATAATCACTCATAAGCATCATGGCAACCTGTGCCTAGCCTCAAGGCTCTCAGAAGTACTGCTACTGAGCCAAAACAACAGAATATCCTTCCACAAGGCGACGATGACAGCTCAAATAACCCCACACAGAAAAACGCACGCACCACATTCGTATGGCCTTTATGATTTTAATTCTCAATTTATAACAAGTGCTTCGTATCGCATAAGATTGAGTATGAAGGAAACAAAGGCATAAGCCTCACAAGAATCAAATTGCACGATAAGGAATCAAGAAGGAAAGTACTCCTAACAGCCCTGTAGCCTCCCGAGGATAAGTACAGACGTCTCCGTACCAATCTACGAGACTCTACTAGACTTGCTCATGACTCGTGAGACCCTAGGAACCTAGTGCTATGATACCATGTTGTCACGACCCAAAATCCACTAAGGGTCGCGATGGCGCCGGACACTGCTGTCAGGCAAGCCAACCAAATTACTTAATCAAATTCTCGTTTTAATACTTTTGAAATCTAGGATTTTCCTTCAAATTTAGCAATTTAAAAGATAATTGTCTCAATCAAATTTAAATGATAAGCAGTTAATACAAAATACTTTAAAACTATCCTAGAACCCGGTGTCACAAGTGCATGAGCAATTTTTAAGAAAAATCAAATAACGTACAACAACTGTCCGAAATATAATATTGAACAGGAAATAAATACAGATAATTGAAAGAGACTCTGCTGACTGCGGGTCACCTCGAGAAGTGCAGCTCACCTAAGTCTCTGTATCCCCATGCTGCTACACTCAGTAGGCCACTAGAGTTGCATATACATGTGCAACAAAAATGCACAGAAGTGTAGTATGAGTACAAAAACAATGTGTACTCAATGAGTATTCCGTCTAATCTTGAAGAAGTTGAGACGAGATGGTCAACTTCGACACTTACTAGTGGTCCAATAATAATATGGTGAAGATGTGAGGATAACATGGATTTATCTAGCAATTACAACTCATAGAGCAAGAAAACAGGTAACACCTTCTCAAATAATAAGGAAATTCCAAGATTTACTTTTTGTTATCTTTATTAGTTTATAGCGGGCCATAAAAAGACAATATCAACTTCAATAAGTTTCAGGATAAGCAATGCAAGCATGCACATATTATGTCGAGGCGACGATCTGATCCAATAGAAATAAACTGTGCACTTGCCTAGGGTCGATAGCGCGCCTATAGATGCATCTATTTAATCTGCAGAGGCATTCGGCCCGTTCCATAAATAAACACACAGTCAGTCAATCAAGAAGTCCACACGAAATAATTATCCAATGAAAACAAATCATCTTTAACCATTTAAGAAAAATGAAGTTTTATCTGTTTAGAAATTAGTTTACTAATTCGATGTGATTTAAGCAATTCAAGCTATCAATAAGTTCGTAAATAATCCAAGTATAGCATGTTTTTGGGTCCTAACTACCCGGACAATAGTATAATAGTCGCTACGCACGGACTCTCGTCACCTCATGCGTATGCAGCCCCCAAAAATAGGAGCACATAATCAGTTATTTCACCTATGGGGACAATTCCCTCTTATAAGGTTAGAAAGGAGACTCACCTTGCTCCGAAGGTCCATAACCGGCATTCCACGCCCTTCCGAAGACTCGTATCAATGCACTACGCTCCAAAACTAGTCAATAATTATGAAAATCCATTATTATATGCTCAATTATTCGTTACAATCTAATTCATAGAAATTCTTGACCCCGATTGAAAGGTTGACGAAAATGCCCTCGGACCCATGTGCCCAGATTCCGAAATTTCCCGAAGATAAAACTTACCCGTGAACTCACGAAATCAAATATATAATTTCCTCTTTATTTCATCCCTAAAAACCGTGGTAAAATTCCAAGAATACCTATTTTCTAGGTTTTTCCCCAAACCCCAAGTTTTCTACAAATTTCATGCTCAAATCCATACAAAATTGATCTATTTAACTCAAAATAGGTGGGGGTAACTTACCTTATCATTGATGACGAAAATCCTCTCTTGAAACCCTCCAAGAATCACCCAAGCCGAGAAAATATGAGAGGAAATGGACAAAAGCCGATTTTTAAAACCCCTCTCTGCCTCCAGCATTTTCCGCACATGCGGTCCTCTGACCGCTTCTGCGGTTCCGCAGGTGCGGTCCAAATACTGCTTCTGCAGTTTCCCCACTAAGCTCCCTTTTTCGCTTCTGCGGCTCACCTTCCGCAGATGCGGTCCCGCTTCTGCAAAACCCTGACCGCATCTGTGGTCCACTCCAAGCTGCCCCTCTTCCTCTTTTGCGACAAATATTCCGCAGATGCGGTCTTGCTTTACGGAACCCTGACCGCATCTGCGGTCCCAGCTCTCCTCCGCCCATACCGCATCTGTGGCTTCCTGGACGCTTCTACGACTCCGCACCTACGGCCAAAACCTCGCAGGTGCGGTTACACCAGATATCAACTGCTTCAGCACTTCTTCAAATTCCAAATTAGATCCGTTAACCATCCTAAATCCACCCGAGGCCCCCGGGACCTCAACCAAACCTACCAACCAATCCCAAAACACGTTATGAACTTGCTCGAGGCCTCAAATCACATCAAAGAACACTAAAATCATGAATCAACCTCCAATCCAGGCTTTATGAACTTTAGAATTTCAAACTTCTATTTTCGATGTTTAAACCTATCAAATCATGTTCGATTGACCTCAAATTTTGCACACAAGTCATATTTGACATTACGAACCTACTCCAACTTTCGGAATTAGAATCCGATCCCGATATCAAAAAGTCCAGTTCCAGTCAAACTTCTCAAAACCTCCAATTTCTATCTTTAGCCAAATGACTCCAAAATGATCCACGGACCTCCGAATTCACTTCCGATCATGCTCTCAACTCCAGAATCACCATACGAATCTATTCACACGCTCGGAATTCCTAACGGACATCGATAACACTAAAATGTACTTCAAGCCAAACTTATGAAATTTCTTCCAAAATGCTAACTTCCACATTAGGTGCCAAAACGCTCCCGGGTTATCCAAAACCTGAACCGGGCATACACCCAAGTCCGAAATCATTCTACGAACCTGCTAGAACCTTGAAATTCCGATTTTGAGGTTGTTTACTCAAAATTCCAATCCTAGTTCATTCTTTCAACTTTAAGCTTCCGAAATAAGAATTCTCTTTCCAAATCAACTCTGGACTTCCCGAAATTCAATTCCAACCACGCGTATAAGTCATAATACCTGAAATGAAGCTGCTCATAGCCTTAGACTACTGAATGGTGCGCTAGAACTCAAAATGACCGGTCGGGTCGTTACACAGAAGCTGTCTTCAAGCAAACTCGATGACTCAGAGACTGTCGCCAATTGCCATGCACTAGAAAATCCAAAATTGTAAGACGCTAATGGGCACCCGTGGCAAAACCAGATCTATTATCCATAAACTGTAAGACCTCAACATGCATGAAAAATCCTGTAGTTTAGGTTATACGTCGCATTTGTAAGAATCCCTAAAGGGCATACCCTCGGTGTAGACACCTAAAACTACTTCTCGGGATCAAAAATGGCCCCCGCCAAATGCACACGACTCCGGTCAAAACGGATGCTACAGTCCGAAAAATGCGACTCGGGGACGCTCGACTGTTGCTAAAAAATCCTCCGAATCTACTTCAAAAAGAACCGGTTAAACACAGGCTTCCCTCAATAGGCAAAAAATGAGTCCCGACCACGTCGACTCCAAAATCAATAAAAGCGTCGATCTACTCGACCTATGGGCTATGAACCTTCCGAGGTGCTAAAAACATCACCGACTATGACTTGAAATCAAGGTTCTTTTAGAACCGACGACGGGTCTGGCAAAATAATCAATAAGACCTTAACGAGAGGAAACAAAGCCTACAAAAAGCCTCCAGGCCTCACATCAAACAACGTAAGTGCCATTGTCACCGACTAAGCAAAGCCTGCGGGCCTCACACTGAAAAGTCTCTACGACCATCAGCTTGAAAATTGACAACTTGAGGATCAAAGTGAGCTCGAATCATAACTCGATTTGGAGACCAGATCCAAAATAGTTAAACTAAGCAAAGCCTCTGGGCCCCATATCAAAAGGTCCCTGCGACTGAACAGCATACGTGTCATTGTCGCCGGCTAAACAAAGCCTCCGGGCCCCATATCAAAAGGTCTCTACGACCAAACAGCGTAAGTGCCATTGTCGTCGGCTAAGCACGCTTCCGGGCCTCACACTAAAACGTCTCAATGACCAAGCAACGCGAAAGGCCACCGTCGCTGGCCGAGAGCTCAAATGAGATTCAAGGGTCGACGACAGCTCGAGTCACAATGCGACTTATAGACTAAACCCAAAGATCATAATACTCCCTAAAAAGCATGGCATTAATGCCGTTTTCTCCAACTGGAACCTCCGAAAAGATCAAAGGGTCAGTTACAGCTCGAATCGCAATGCGACTCGGAGACTGGACCCAAAAAATTGCCAAACGCCCAACGGCAGAAAATAAAAGTCATTATCACCAACCCAAACGGGCGCGAGGGTAAAATAATCTCGAGTCAAGATCCCAACTTGGAGACTGAGCCCGAGGGAAATTCAATCACGATACCTAAACGATGCTATCAACGGTCGCGACAAATCTCCAGGCCACGCACCCACAAAATCGCTTCGGTCCAGGAGTACAGAGGGTCATCACCCTCCGCCCATGCAGGCGATAAAAAGCCGAAACGCCTATCAGAGTTCGAGCCGTAGCATGACTCAGGGACCGATTCCAAAACCGGTCAATGCAATCAAAAGCAACGACACAAAAAAGGAACAAAAGGAATAATGCTTTAAAATTATCCTTACATTACATACGACAAAGACATTCTCCACCTACAGGCACGCCCTGCGACGCCAGAAACCAAGTTACAAAATGGTAGGATCTTTATTTTGCGCCAAAGGGCTACAACCCATTAAGATCGACCTCTGCAATGCCCACGAGGAGTGACCGAGCGTCGCGCTCATCCGCCCTTGCTTGAGCCAATTCCTCCGAGAGAATAAAGCCTCTCGCTCCAACTTTCTCAAACACTTCTCTTCGGGATCGATAGCGAACATATTCCTCGATCTTCTTCTCATGATCAAGGGCTTGCCTCAACTCAGATTGAGCGTCAACAACCTCATTTATGCAAATTGTCATCTCACGATCCGCCCTGGTTTGGCTTAGTGCTGCTTCCGCCTGTGTATCAATTATTTCTCCCCTGACATTCGAGAGGTCAGACTCCAATCTCTCAATTATATCCGCTTGAACATTGGTGTTATTACGGGATAAGTTGAGCTGGGCATCGAAGGCAGGATTCTTGGCTGGGGCACTCATCTCCTCCAAGGCTTGAGCCCGCACTTGGCCCCTTAATTCCTCGCAAGCTTCCTTGACACGGTTCACATCACCTTTAAGGTACTCCAAGGTCTCTGTATTTTTCTGCAGCAAACGCGGCAAGAAGGAGTTAGCCTTAAAAATTAAAAAGAAGTAAAGAACGCACTGCAGAGAATTACCTGCTCCATCAAATAGCTCTTATTGTTTGAGCTCCTATACGCCTCATACCGCCAATGCTGCAGCTCAACTTCTTTCTCCTTGCAAAGAAGCCTAAGGGATTCTCCATTATCCCGAACCCTCTGGAACTTGGCCTTTTGACGAAAAAACTCCCACTTGAGCCTATTGCAGGCCTGAGTAGAAAAAATTCAATAAAAGGAAGAAGAAACGGGGTATGAGAAAAGTATGCACGAACTCAACGCGAAGTGAAGATGACAGGTTTCCTCCAAATCATAACACACTCCTGATAGTACCACTCCTGCAACCCCGGAAGAACTGGCCCCGGGCATAACATGCTCACTCGAGGGAGTTGCTTGCCGAGAAATAGGCGCCCCGAGGATATCCGACTCGGGTGATGCCCCGTCTTTAGAAACACGAGCCCAGCCAGCGCCACTAGAAGCTCCTTTGCATGATGGGTCCCGGACCCTCTTGCTACTACTGTCTCTCGGCTCGGAGGCCAACGACTCCATCTCTCCTCCATGAAAGCGTTGCCTCGCCTCGACGAACCGCCCGATATATACAAAAACAATGAAACCAGCATAAATAAGATGGGAAAATGCCGCCTCGAGCACATATCGGCGGAGAAAAACAACATACACACGTACCTTGATGATCTACTCCCCACCTGAGGCGAGACATAGCTCGCCACCCACGCTCGTCGCAGGACAAATGGGTCACCAACCTCCGAACCCAGCCGGGCAAATCGTGAACTGGGCCTGGCGTCCACGAAGTTGCTACCACAAGGAAAATAACATTGGTTACTTGGCCGATTTTCGCCACGAACAAAATCTGAAAGAGCAACAAATCGCCTTATTTACGTGTGTGATTCCACCTTTCCGGGAATGGCAGAAACTCCACAGGAATGATATCGGTCATCCTAACTCGGAAAAACCGTCATCATAAATAACAAAGGGCGTGGGCGAGCAACCTCTCAAGGTTAGCAATCCTCGATGGTGGAAAGGCCGATACAACCTGATGAGATGGTCGAGCGTGAATTCAAGTCCGGCTTTTTTCGCAAAGAATCTCATTATCAGTATCGTTCGCCAAAACAATGGATGAATCTGCGCCATGGTAACCCGATACTTCAAACAAAATTCGAGCACAACCTTATCAAGAGGGCCAAATTCAAAAGGGTATAGGTACACGCTCAAGAACTCATTAGCAGAGTCCGCGATGCCTTCACGTGGGGAAAGCACCCACTGTGTCATCCCCTCGCTCCACCCACAGTATTTCCTCGCCATCTTCAGGTATTCCTCTCTCATCAAGGATGCCGTCTCCAAAGTAAGTCCTTCGACGTTCTAACACCGGGAACGGCATTCCCCGCCCTTTGCCTTAACGATTCCAAAGTGGTCGCCATAACTGAAGCAAAACTAACAAAATAAAGCAAGGAAGCACAGAAACTTTTCGCACTTTAAAAGATAGGGAGCCCTATGCCGAAATGGAAGAACAACTGCCAAAAAATAGTGAAGTCTCACAAAAAGGCCGAAGCCACCCCTCTTATATACAAATGGCAGCAGCGAAGTCACCTACGAGATATAAGCTCCAGGAAGCCAATGGCCTCGATACGGATCAACGGGTCAATACCCGACCCAGGAAACATCCTCTAATAGATGACCAAGCTCAAGGGTCCACGCGAATTATCTCCATGCTCCAGGTAGCATTTCACATTTGGAACCTCCGTCCGCCAAGAAGCAGGGTCACGATGAGCTCCATAGAGCCATTACTAGACACGAGGCATGCACCCGGGATCGCAATTCCCTCCCCGGAGGAGCAAACCCGGGAAGCTCCGACCTCCAATGCTCCGTGATGCCCCAAAAAAGCCCTTCGCGCATAGGCAAACTCCTTGAACGGAAGCCAACCTCATACTCTTTGAAAGAGTTATCCACATCAAGATCAACAGGGCCCACTAAGGCGCCCAGGGATGGTCTTCATCCGGGGTGCCGCTCCCGAAGCCCCCGAAATTTGATACAAGATCCCTAAACGATCCTGCAGGCCCCAACAACTCAAGCTTATCCGACCGATCCTCCCTCAGTCGAAAGTGCAACAAAAAAGAAAGCGGGGAAGAGACTTGCCAATCATTTGGAAACTAGAACAAGCTATCACGACGAGCTACAACGGCCCATGAACAAAAGAAGGCATTCAAAGTCCCGAAGGGCATAAAAGCGAGCAAGCACCAAAAGGGAAGCAAAAGTTTATCTCACGCAGCCCGAAAAGACCGTCCACATCTGTGAGCACATGATTTTTGCCCTAAGCAAATTATTCCAAAAGTTTCAAATAAATGATTTCTTTATTACTTTATAATTTTTGTGAATTTTGTTGAAATTATATGTTAATTGATTGCATTTTTATTCATACGAAAAATTAAAAATATGCATTTACATTTAGGGATTTAATTTCATATTTTAGTATTAATTAGGTATCAATTTGTTTTAGAACAAAATTTAAAGAAAATAACAAAAAGGGTCCATTTTGCATTTTTAGTTCAAATCGGTATTAGTTTGCATTTTTTCTTTTAATTAGGAAATTTAATTTTTAATATTAATTTGATTGTGAGCTTATTTTAGCATTTTATAAAAAATCAAAAAAAATAAAAATAAAAATAAAAATACAAAATAAATACAAAACATAAATAAATAAAATAAAAAGAAAAGACATTAAAAGAAAAAAGGGCCGTTTTAATAAAAGCCACAAATTGGGCTATGTTTAATGCTAGCACAAACCAAACAAAATACCCCAGCCCAGGCCTAAACTAACCCCAACCCGGTCCAACCCCTGCCCGGCCTACCTTCCCCCATATTGAAAACGACGCCGTTTGGCGTCGTTTGATCTCAGCCTTTCATCCAGGCCAATCCAACGGCTCTAATCAATCCAAGCATTTTAATATAACTATCCAAAAAAATAATAAACCCTAAAAACATAGTCACCTTCATCGTACCGTCCCCCTCCCCTGTAACGCCCCACCATCTTCGCCGTCCTCCACCCTAATGCCGCCGGACGGAAATCGCCGGTGAGGCTCCAATCACACCCAAAATTTTACCATGTCATCTCCTCCATCTCCTCATCCCATATATGTCCTTATTTCCCTCTAAATCCCAACCAAACACCCCCAAATAATCCAAACCCTAGGCGCCGCCTCCGCCGCCCATTGCAGCGCCACCTCCAAATCCCACCAAAGTTACACCCCAAGACCGCCTCACTCCCCTTGTTCCTAATCTATGGACCTTTTCCCTCGAATCATCACCTAACCGCTCAAATCTTCATTTGAAAATCCGGCCAAAACCCTATTTCTTCCAAACCCACCTAAAATCACACCTAATAATCCCCATACCTCCCTCATCAAGAATTCAGGGGTTTTAACCTTTGAATCTTAAAGAAATTGGACAAATTGCGGATCTAGGGTTCAGGGCTCGAACCTGTTCTGGGGGATTTCAAGTTGTCGAGTTATTTTCTTTAAATATGCTAGATGAAAATATAATAGTAAGTTTTCTTTTCCTTTTCATATAATTCTCTTCTGTTTTCTTCTAAAATAAACAAAAATAGGTTTTAATAATTGATAGTTTAGTTTAAAAAATTAATCTGCTTTTGGGTGTTAAATGTTTAGTTAATTCTTAGTTGTTTGATTGTTTGTTAGTTCTGAATTGAATTTTTCGTTTTATTAATTAGTTGAATTAGGGTTTTTTTTTTATTCTTTGCCCATTTAGATTTTAATTCATTTTTTTTGTATCGACAGATTAGGGTTGATAATTGTTAATATTTCATTACATGCCTATGTTAGTTATAGAATAAAATAGAATTTAGTTTAATTTTCTGTTTGCTTTGATTTTGTTAGTTTAATTTTGCCCTTATTTGTTTTGTTTTGATTCATATGTTAGGATTGTTTGGATATAGCTGAATACTCTGTTCTTGCATTAACCATAGTTTAAAAGTAACCAGGGTAAAGAGCTGGGGTTTAGTTGAGATAAGGTTGGTAATTCCTGGGGGTTTTAAGGGTAGTTTAGGCATGGAAAAAGGGTAGGTTTATTAGAATTGGTAATTTTAGAAATCAGGCAAGGGTAGTTTAGGGATTTAAAGGGAATAGGAATATGATAGAACCTTCTAGGACCTTCCAAAATAAGACTTAAGTGTACATTTCAGAAAGTTTAAGGCATAACTTGGGAAAGAAGTTAGTAAATTAGGGACTAGGAAATAAAATCTGAAATAAAAAAGAGAGGGAAAAAGTGTGAAAGGGTCTAGAAGTTTCCCCCTGAATTTTTTCTATAAAAGGGCAATATCATGCCTTACAATAGAAGTTTTCGAGCCTAAAAACGATTCCCCCCAAAACTTCCTCTTGAATTTCATATCTGATTTTGAAATTTAAACCTTCAAAAAATCCAAAAACAATAGAAAATCAGTAGAAAAACCAAAAAATTACTGTTTCATTGAAGAAACCTTAGGTTAGTTTCCATTTTTAGGAGTGAATTATATCTTTTAGCTTAGTTTCTGTCAGCTGAAGTTTCAAAGACTCATTAGAGTTGATTTCAAGTGTGTTTTGAGTTCAATTGAGTCATTTTGGATTAAATTGAGTGTTGTTGCTTGTTGTGTTGACATTCTGGAACTTTTGAGTCATTTCTGGCCATTTTTTTGGAGTTAAAATTGATCTGGTTGTTGTGTCAATACTCTGTTGATTTGCTGAAATTGCTGCTGATGTATTGCTTCAGCCGAAATTCTTCTTCTCACATATTTCCTTTGCTTCCAGGTACACATTGCGAATTCTACTGTAATTTCAAGTTTACAATATGGAATAAGTGTACTTTTGAAGATTTTGTTTTAGTCTTCTTTGTTTAGTCTATACTTAATTCATTTTTAATTTCTGTTTGTTAGAGAAGATTTGTATAAATTTGGACTGTTTAATTAGTGTTATTTTGAGGTTTAAAGTTGTAAGGAACTGATAAATGGACTGTTATTATAGACTTTTAACTATAGATTGTTTTAAAAATTACAAAACTGTGAAAATTGGAAATTAGTCCAGCTTAATCTCGTATGAACTGTGAAAGAGTCAGTATGAATGTGATGTTGAAGAATTGAAAATGACAAATGTAGTTGAATTAGTTTTATGAACTCTTCCTCTTCTGTTTCTATTTCACATATGTAGGACATTTTGTTTAACGTATAGCTTAAATAAAATTAGACTCATAATTGATTGATTTGTTAATCAGATTGTTGTTTTAATATAAGGATCAGTTAATTGGCTTAAGTTGTTCAAGCTAAAGTGAATATTGGTCAAATGGTTGTTGGCTTTCAGCCTTGATTAGTTAAATTGATTCATAATATAGCTGTTAAGCATTTCAAGGGATTGTGTTTTTCCTGTTTTAGTTTTTAATAATAGTTCATAGTTTATCAATCTCGTTTAAGTGTAAGAATTTAATTGGTATAGGAACTTAAAGTGATATTCTCAATGTTAGTATCTGAGACTCAACAGAGGGCCAGCAGAGGAAATAACTGGAGCTTGAAATTAAAACTCAAATGATCCATGTCTTGTTAATTTGTTAAGTTACACATTGTCTTTCCTGTTACCATTTTTGAAGACGCCTAGATCCGTTGGAATTAATTTCAGAGGTCGTTTAGTTCAATTCATTTGGTCAGTGATCAGACTTCTCAGGTAGCTTTGGGCCTCGATACCCAAATTAACGGCCCAAGTCCGATCATAACTATTTGTTCATTTGGACCTGGGCCAGGCTTGGGACTGCTTCGTCTTATACATACTTGGCTAAAATATTTTCTATATGGGCTATGCTTAAAGCCCGATCTGATCAAAATTCATGTGATGTTCATGGACCCGAGCATGATAATTTTGAACAATGATTAATTAGGAATATAGGGAATTAAATCATAAATATAAAATTGAATTTTGAATTAGGTTGCGGGTTCAAGCTAAAAGGGTTGCCCCTTTTGTTTGAATTCGGACTTGAATTCGAGGCCCGAATTTATATTTGTGAATTAATTTTCCTCTTTAGAGACAAATAATAAATAGAAAAATTTAGTTTGCTTTAGGATTGGCCTTTTAATAATAATATGAGACGAGCCTCGCCAAACAAATATACTATTGCGGGGTCCTCATTAATTACTTAATTCAAAAAATTACTTAGTATTCGTGACGGGCCGTTTAGCAAATTTCACGGCCCTCCCAAAAAGATAATAACACGTTAGTCTCTTTAGACGCGATTTTAATAAAATTACCTTCCTAAATTCGGGTGTGCATTTCATGCGACCCAAATCCAAATCCAAAAATGTTGAATAAGAATGTGTCGAGGATCCGGGTGCATTTAATGTGACGTGATCCAAAAACATGTTCTTAAATGACGTTCACTTTCTTGATAATCGACTAAAAGCGGTAAATAATTCTAAAATTGCACTATAGGTTTAACATGTATAAAAATCAAAATTTAGCCAAATATAGCAGTTGAGCGACCGTGCTAGAACCACGAATCTCGGGAGTTCCTAACTCCTTCTCCCGGGTTAACCGAATTCCTTACCCGGATTTCTGGTTCGCGACTGTAATACAGAGTCAAACCCTTTCCTCGATTTGGGATTCAAACCGGTGACTTGGGACACCATAAAGCTCCCAAGTGGCGACTCTGAATCTCTTAATAAACGAATCCCGTTTCGATTGTCCTTTAATTGGAAAAAACTCCTTTTATTATACCCTTTACAGCGTGTAGTAGCGGAAAAAGGAGGTGTGACAGCTCTGGAGACTCTGCTGGGGATAAGAACCCAAAACTTTTGGTTCAGGTTTCAGAATTCGAGCTCAGTTAAATTATTGTATTTGGCTTTATTTGATTTTGCTACATGTCCCATGCCTTATGTGCTAAATGTTTTACCACTTTAATATTTGTTGAATTGTATATAAACTGTCGCGAATCCCTCCCTCTTTCTGAGTCTTCTACATCATGGAGAAGGGTGCACTTCGTGTAGCTTCTCTTCTGTTAGATTCTTTTTCCCAATTTAGAACGAGGTTTGGATAAGTTGCAAAGCCGGCGGAGCTTCTGTATCCCCGGTACGTTGCCTCCCCCTCGGCCCGAGGTGTTCGTTCGGGTAAGCCAGGTCTAGATCAATAAACATAGGGTTTAAACCTAGAAGAACAATAAACTCATGTTGGATCCCTAGTAGGACGCTTGTTTGCATCATGTGCATTTGACTTAGGGGACTCAACACAGGGGTTGGGTCCGTCTAGGACAGGTGACCTGATTTAAAATGACCATCCTGATGCATCTTACGTGCTACTCGCATTTATTTGCTTGGTTTCGCATGCTGACCGGCTTGTATACAATGAGTGAAAAATTGTGAAAAATAGCAGTGTTAGGACTAAGGGAAGATAACCAATCTGTTGTGAAAACCCAATGCCCAATTAGTATCGAAATGCTGTCGGATTTTTGAAAAAAAAAATAGAAAAACGAAAATATTTGAAAAATATAGAAAGAAAATTGTTGGTCAAAAATAGTTTTGATTTCGGCCAATCGGCCCAAACTACGCTGGTTTGATTCTCACCGATTGTGAGATACGCAAGCAACCCTTGACGGGTCCAACCACCCCTTTTGCAAAAATAGCCAAAAATACCAAATTTTAATTTTTATTCAATAAGTCGGGTGGCGCCATTCTTGTTGAAAAATTAGCCGAATGTCCCCAAAAGGGCGCCGGAAGGCTATCTTTATAAGAACGGCCACCCTGAATCATTTTAAAACGGTTTGCGGGCACAGCCTTAAAATCTCCCTTTCGGAAGTGCTGGAAGGCCATATCTGTAAAACCGAGTCTTCGTTTTCGTAAAGTAAAAGAAAAACCAAACTTTGCAAAAATAGCCACTTTGTTTTTTTAAAGTCAAAATAAGCCATTACATGGCCAGTTTTCTTTAAATGGTCACAGTTGACATTGAAACTTTCTCAGTCTTGCGGAGGCCTATGGCGATGCCGAGTGATGCCCCACGGGTCCCAGGATGTGAAATTTTGAATCATCAAGTTTGTAGTTTCTTAAACAAAATTTTGCAAAAATAGCCACTTTTCCCTTTAATCATTTAATCCCTCTAAATAAAATGCAGGATGAATTCAAACAACATCGAAACCTTCTCAGTCCTGAGCGAGATCCCCCTAAAGCTCCATATGTGGTGGGACGACTTAGGAGATGGAAGTAAAGAAATAGTGGTAAAAATTCTGGGCGGCCTTGTGGGACTTATGAACATAAAGCCAAGAAAGGATATTGTTGAAGCATTGATACCATTCTGGGATCCAACACGAAATGTCTTCAGATTCTCCGATTTTGAACTCACAACGACATTGGAAGAGATGGCAGGGTATGCAGGCCTTAATGGGAACATGCGAAGTAGATATCCCTTATCACCGTGACCGGTCACACTCCACATATTCTTAGATTTGCTGAACATTAGTCGGGATATCCAAGACCCGTGTCTAGCGGAAGGGTGTTGCACTTTGCACTTTCTCTATCATCGATATGGCAACCCAAGGGGCTTTGAAGAACCTAACACCGGCCTGACACACGCTGGAAACAAAGACAAATGGGAGGCTCGCCGAGGGTTAGCATTTATGGTGCCTTTTATAGGAATTGTGCTTTTCCCAAGGAAAGACAGTCACATAGACCTCGGGCTAGTAGGGATGTTGGATGTGGCTACAAAGAAACCTACTAGCACGGTAGTTCCTTTGATCGTAGCAGAGATGTATAGAGCTTTAACCAAATGCTGAGAGGGCAAGAAATTCTTTCAGAGATGTAATCTCTTACTACAATGTGGATCCAGGAGCATCTATGCCACCGTACAGGGTATATGAATTTCGATTTAACCGGGCTTATTTGCATTAGTGAATTTGAAACCCGGGTCACAGGCATTAACTTTCCCAAAGGTGTTGAAGCTTGGTCATCATGCTTGAGATCGTTGACCACAGATAAGATTGAGTGGGCTTATGGGTGGCTTCCCGATACTGAAGCTGTCTACACATCAGTGGAAGTCCATTATATTCTTCTAATAGGTATTCGAAGCATATAAACTTACGCTCCTTACCGGGTCCTGCGACAATTTGGAAGGTTCCAAACAGTGCATAATGATGAGGACTTGAGTGAAAAAATTATTGAGTTGGGTCCTAAAGCTGCTTTCCCGGAAGCGAGAATTCGAATGATATGGAATGAGAGTCGGTTTCTGCAACCTGACACCATGACACAAGATCGGGCAAAGGGTGAAGTGGACCCCAAGTATTTGATCTGGTTCAGCAAAAGGTTTCAGATTCCCGAGAGGCCTATTAAGAGACCTCATGTATAGCAGTTTACTGACGGAGCCTAGGTCCAATGGGATTGGTTGACAGAAGAGAAAAAATACCGAGTGAAAATTGGGGCGTTAGAGCAGCAGGCGCAGGATCTTCAATTTGAGAAAAGTGTACAAATTGCGGCTGATGAAGGGAAGAAAAAGAAATTGGCCCAGGAAACTGAAGCTCTTAAGGCACAGATTCAACAAATGAAAATCGATGCTAGAAATCGGGAAAGAAGTGTGTCTGATGAAAGATTGATAAAGGGTTTAAAGAAGCAAGTTTCGGATTGCCAAGAAGAATTAGCGAAAGGAACATGGCGAGACTTCGAGCACACTGGACCAAGAAAACTGAGGAACGAGCCCAGTATGTACAACAGCTAAAAAGAGACTATGAAGGAACCATTGCCAACATGAGAAGAAAAATGAATACTGAGGAAGAAAAGTGGCCCGACTAGACAAAGACTTTCAGGATGAAAGGGATCGTTGTTATGAGTTGATTGCTGAGATGCAAAGGGAAATAAAATTGTTACAAGACCTGCGTCTCCAGGATTCCTAGGTACTAGAAGCCCGTACCCAACAAATAAGCCGGCTTTTCCAAGAAAAGGGCCAGATCAGGGAAAGGATCCGAAGTATTGCACATATATCGTTAAGAGATGCCAGGACGGTGAACGGATGAGTCGTATCACTTTCTTTGCGTCATTACTGATATCCATTTGACAAGTCATGAGGGATTTGGAGCAATTACAAAGGGGTCTTGCGCGCAGGCCCGCGGCGATGTCGAATGATGCCCCGCGGGCCCCAGGGTTTGAAGCTTTGATGTATTCATGATTGTCATTAGAGTCTGTATTTCATTTTTCCTAGAGTGTATCAGTTATTTGAGTCTGTATTTTCATTTCAGGTCAGTCTGCATTTTCATTTTGAAATAGAATAGTTGCTGATGGAGTTTGTAGCCCGTCTTATCATTTAGATTCTGTTAGTTATCTTCATGCGTCAGTCTTGAGTCCTTGTATTTGAAATGCTTGTTATTAGTAAAATTGAAAATTCCAAAAAGCATTTTTGTTTCTATTTTACATTTGATCTGATTGAGATGCGTAGGCAATCCCTATAGGATCCAACCATATGAAAAAGGAAAACACAATAAGAATAAAAAATTAAAACGAAAAGAAGAGCAAAGAAATAAAAGAAAACGGGAGAGAAAAAAGGAAAAACAAAAGAGAAGGAAAAATCTGCAACAAATAAACAATTGACAAAATAAAAGAAACAAGGATGTCATAGTCAAAGCCGGGATGATGCATGCGGCCGAGCAAATTCATATTAGAAACCGATAATTGCCTAGGTGCATCCATGCTCCAAATGTGCGGTTATTTGTTTGTTAGTGCCCTAACCACTAATAACGTTGTTGTTGATGATGAGTTCAGATAGGTGGTTTAGCTGACTGGCATTCTAGCAACTCATCCATATAACACCCGCTCCAAGGACATGTCAAAAATGGTCAACTAAGAGATAGAAACAAGTGTTGTCAACCCGTCTAGGGAAGAAGAGGTGGTAGATGTCAACGCCATGAAAGAGGAAATGTATAAGTTGAAACAATAGATGGTCGAAATGTACCATGCTTGGGCAAAAGGACACCCCTTGCCAACCTATCCTGCCAATCCTGCTTATATCCCGCCACTAACTCAATCACAAGATCCTCCCACAGTAAATTCTTCTCCGGCCTACCCTACCTACCAGCAATATTACGCAACCACTTCCCAAACACCACCACCTCCACCACCAAAACAAATTCCATGCCCTCCACCACCAGTTGCTCCTGTGATCGTGGCTCCTCCACCTGTCGCGTTACATAGATCTTCGAGCGAAGCATTATTCCAAACACAGGAAAACCACTATTATCCACCCAATCCCACTTTCAAGCCTCCCGAACCATACTCTTATACTCCTCTTATTGATATTTCAGCTGAAGAAGAAAAGCCTCCTAAAAACCCCGAGCAGGATGAGATGATACGTAAGGTGAAAAGCTTGGAACAATCATTTCAAAATATGCAAGGTCTAGGAGGACAGGTGAGTGTCGCTTATAAAGACTTGTGCTTGTTTCCCGACGTCCAACTGCCTGTGGGTTTCAAGTTACCAAAGTTTGATCTATATGATGCACATGGCGACCCCGTAGCCCATTTGAGGGGGTTTTACAGTAAAATAAAAGGTGCTGGAGGAAGAGATGAATTGTTAATGGCATACTTTAGCCAAAGTCTCAGTGGTGCGGCTTTAGAATGGTACACAAGGCAAGATCATGCCCGATGATATACATGGGACGACTTAGCCCAAGCATTTTCAAACCACTTTCAATACAACTTTGAGATTGTCCCCGATCGTCTCTCATTGACCAAGATTGAGAAAAAACCTGGGGAAAGCTTTAGAGAGTACGGATTTTGGTGGAGGGAGCAAGCCGCAAGGGTCGATGCTCCGATGAAGGATGGAGAAATGGTGGATTATTTTCTGCAGGCTTTAGAGCCTACTTATTACGGTCATCTGGTGTTAGCAGTTGGGAAAATTTTTAATGAAGTAGTAAAGATGGGAAGCATGGTGGAAGAAGGTTTGAAATCCAACAAAATTATGAGCTATTTTGCAATTAAAGCCACTACCCAGGCCATCCAGACTGGCACTGGAGGAGTATTGGGAAAGAAGAAAAAGGAAGAAGTTACAGTGGTGGAGTAGAGAGCATGGTCCAGGGGTCCTTCACCATATTATCACCAACCTCGCCCACATACCCCAACCTACCCATACACCCCATATGGCCCACCACAACACTACTATCCACCTCCCGTTCCTCACTTCTCAGTTCACCATGCCCAAACATACCCTCAACCACAGGAACCCTGGCGTACACCCACCCCACAAAACACCTACCATACCCAAAACACGTACCCACCTCCGAGAACCTACAGAAATCCCAGTGGAGCCGGTTTCCGACCCAACCCTGCTGTTAAGAATGATAGATTGCAAAAGAAGAAGACTTTTACTCCGTTAGGAGAATCTTATACCAGCTTGTTCCACAGATTAAGGCAGCTGAGCATGTTGAACCCAATTGAACCAAAATTACCAAATCCTTCCCCAAGGAACCTGGACCATTCAGTAAACTGTGAGTATTGCTCAGGAGCGCCAGGACATGACACGGAGAAGTGCTGGCATTTAAAAACTGCTATTCAGGAGCTTATTGATACACGACGAATCGAAGTGCAAGCTCCGGAGACTCCCAATATCACTCAGAATCCATTACCAACTCATCATGAGACTCACATGATCGAGTTAGTGCAGAAAGGAGAATACAAGAAGCCATCGCAAACTATGATGATGATTAAGGCTAGTGAAAATAAAGTAAATGAGAAATTGATCGGTGAGAAGGCATTGGTCACAGTGGAACAGACAGTCAGTGAACCGGTGATGACAGTGAAACCAGAACCAGTTAAAGTGACAGTACCAGGAGCAGTTGTTAAGCCTGTGGTGGTTGTAAAAGGCGCTCGTACAGAATCGGTTACCATTAAACCGGTGACTCAGTTGCCAGTGGTTAGTGAAAAGGCTGTCCCATAGGACTATGACCGGGTGACTATGATGTACAAAGGAAAAGAAGTTAAAGAAGAAGTGTGTGAAACTCATGGGTTGACTAGATTAGGGAGATGCTTTGCCCCTGAAGAATTGAGAAAGGTTAAAGCAGTTAAAGACAATCCAGCACCAGTGAAAAGGGTTGTTACTGAAGAAGAGGCTGAAGAATTCTTAAAAAAGATGAAGGCACAAGATTATTCAATCGTGGAACAATTGAGGAAAACCCCGGCGCAGATCTCATTACTGTCTTTATTGATCCATTCGGATGAACACCGACGGGCATTGATGAAGATTCTCAATAAAGCCCATGTGCCGGAGAAGATCACTGTGAACCATCTTGAGAAGATAGCAAACAAGATCTTTGAGGTTAACAGGGTTACATTCTCTGATGATGAGTTGCCGTTGGAAGGAACTGAGCATAATAGATCCTTTTACCTCACAGTGAAGTGTGAAGATTTCGTGGTTACTCGGGTATTAATTGATAACGGCTCCAGTGCAAACATTTGTCCTCTCTCCACACTAGAAAAGTTGAA